>CM053789.1:356374254-356506754 GCA_028749045.1 Cupressus sempervirens
AACTGCTATAGGCCAAAAGGCACATAGACTCCGAACACTATTTGAACTTCTCAGTGCCTACTGGTTTCGTTAATGCATCTGTAACATTCTTCACAATATCTACCTTCTCCAAATTTACCTTTCCATCTTCTACCATATCTCTCACAAAGTGAAATTGCACATCAATGTGCTTTGTTCTGGCATGGAAAGTTGGATTCTTTGCAAGGCAAATAGCGCTCTGACTGTCACACCAAATAGTAATTTGTTTTGCATCAACACCAACATCAAAACACAATCTCTTAAGCCAAATGGATTCCTTACAAGCATGAGTACTAGCCATGTACTCAGATTCTATAGTGGATGAAGCAACCACAGGTTGTCGCTGGCACCACCAAACATAGTGAACACATAAGCACTAGTGGATCTCTTGCAGTCAATATCACCTGCCCAATCTGAATCAACAAACCCACGAATACAAATTGAGTGTGGAAATCTAGAAGAATTACCATGATAACATATGGAGTAATCTGATGTACCCCTCAAATATCTGAATACTCACTTAACTGCATCCCAATGTACCCATCCAGGATTAGCCATAAATTGACTCAGGACTCCCACTACTTGGGCAATGTCTGGTCTAGTATAGACCATAGCATACATAAGACTACCAATTGCACTAGCATAAGGTACTCTACTCATGTCCTCCACCTCACTAGGAGATTTTGGACAATCATCTACAGATAACTTTGTTCCCACAGAAATAGGAACACATAGTGGTCTACAATCTGCCATGCTGAACTTGTCCAAGACAGACTTCACATACTTACTCTGACTCAACCAAAATTTTCTGTTAGTCCTATCTCTACTAATTTCCATACCCAAGATGTACCTAGCTGCCCCAAGATATTTCATCTCAAACTGTGCTGACAACTAAGATTTAAAATTAGAAATCATACCCTTACCCTTCCCAAACAACAACATATCATCAACATATAATGCAACAATAAGAAGGCGATCATTTTCAGCTCTGAAATAAACACAATGATCTAATTTCAATCTTACAAACCCAATTGACAACACAAAGGCATCAAACTTAGGGTACCACATCCTAGGAGATTGCTTCAAACCATATAGAGATTTCTTTAATCTGCAAACTAAGGATTCTTTACCTTTAACAATGTAGTACTTAGGTTGTGACATATAAATCTCCTCCTCCAAATCACCATGAAGGAAAGTTGTCTTCACATCCATCTGTTCTATCTCTAAATCATATGATGTATTAAGAGATAACATAAATCTAATGGATGTCAACTTTGTAATAGGAGAGAATATTTCACCATAATCTATTCCCTCTACCTGTGAATACCCCTTTGCAACCAATCTAGCTTTGTACCTTTCAACACTGCCATCTGCACATAATTTCTTCTTGAACACCCATTTACAGCCAACAAATTTTCTCCCTTTAGGCAAAGGTACAAGGTCCCAAGTTTTTTTTTTCTCTAATGAAGCCATCTCATCATCCATAGCCTCAATCTAGGAACCTGCATCTTCCATGCCCAAAGCCTCTTTCAGAGATCTAGGCTCATTAGTGTTAGTAATCAAAGCAAAAGCACAACTAAAATCTAACATAGAATAACCAAACCTTTCTAGTTCTTTTATTTCTCTCGTGGATCTCCTCAAGGGTTGTGGTTGAGGTTGTTCTTCCTCTTCTTCTAAACTATCAGAGCTGCTAGAGCTTTCCTCATCATTAGACCCAACATGGTCTCTCTGTTTAGTCTTCTCAGGGATAGGAGGAAATTGAACAACATCTTTTTCATTTTCTATTTCATCTGGTTGTAGCACAATAGGAGAAGATTTTAGCTCTCTAAAAATAAAATTTCTACTATACAACACCTTACTAGTCATAGGATCCCAAAGCTTGTATCCTTTCACACCAGCACTGTATCTGATGAAAATACATTTAACAACTTTGTTTTCCAACTTAGATCTTTTCTCCTTTGGAACATGTGCATAAGCTTCACAACCAAAAACATGAAGATTTCTAATTGAAGGCTTCTTACCAGACCACACCTCCATGGGTGTCTTACCAACAAGGGCTGATGTAGGAGATCTGTTAACTAGATAGCAAGTAGTGGCCACAACTTCGGCCCAAAACCTTTTTTCTAAACCAGCTCCACTAAGCATACTCCTAGCCTTCTCCATTAGTGTCCTGTTACTTCTCTTTGAAACTCCATTTTTCTTTGGGGTATAAGGAGTTTTCTTAAGCCTCTTGATGCCTTTTTCTTTATAGAATTGTTCAAACTCTACTGAGCAATACTCACCACCATTGTTAGTTCTCACACACTTAATCTTCTTACTAGTCTAATTCTCTACAAGGGCTTTAATTTCCTTGAATTGACTAAAGACTTGTGTCTTACTTTTAAGGAAATAAATCCATGTCCTTCTACTATAATCATCTATGAAAGATACAAATAATACAAACTTGGAGATTGAAGGAACTTTTATAGGGACAAATACATCAAAATGAATAAGATGCAAAACATCAGAAGATTTGTGAGAACTAGAGTAAAACTAAACACAATTTTGTTTACCATAGACACAATATTCATGGAAGTCAAACTTGAGATTACAATCATTTAACCCCTCAACAATATTTTTATTTTTTAGGGTTCTGAGACACTTTTCACCAATCTGACCAAATCTCAAATGCCACAACATTGTCTTTTCTGCAGGAAGCTTACCTTCCAAAGTGTTTGCATTGCCATTGGAACCAATAACCATAGTATTCTTCACTACTTATTTATATGGTGAGGATGAAGAACTATTACCTAGAGGAATACATGCATCTAGCTGAAATAAGGTACCTCTCCTAGTACCCCTTGCAAGCACTATCGATCCTCTCATCATCTTGCATCCTTCTTTTGAAAAAACAACTTGCACACCTACATCATTCACCATACTTATAGATAATAGGTTTCATGCCAAACCTATAATGTGCATAACTCCATTGATTCCCTTTACTCATCCATTAGGAAATTTGATAGTGACCCTTCCACGTCCAACTATCTTTAGGTGAGAATCATCACCCAAGTACACCTTTCCACCATTGAGCTCTTCATATTTTGAGAACCAGTTTCGATGAGAGGTCATGTGAAAAGATGCACTTGAGTCAACCAACCACACATCATCAGATGCATGGGCTTCCAAAGCTATGATGAATGCATTGCCATCTTCTTGAGATCTTTTCGAAGATGAATCTAAACCTTTCTTCTTCTTCTTCGGCTCTTTGCAATCTTTACAAAAGTGCCTAGATTTATCATAGTTCCAACATTTTTCCTTGGACTTATTGGAAATCTTTGACTTCCCATGGGATTTGGATCTACCCTTATTTTCAAACTTATTGTCATTTTTCTTCCCTCTTTCCATAGATCTCCCATGAACAACAAGGGCTTCTTTCTTCAAAATGGAAGCCTTTCTCCACATCTCCTCTAATAGCAGTGAAGACACCACATCATCCATTTTGAATGTGACTAACGTGCTTTCGAGAGCCATGAAAAGATGGTCCCATGAAAGAACATAAAAGTGTGTAGCAAGGATCCTCCTCCTCTAACTTGACACCAGCTAATGTCAACTATACAACCAGTAGATTAAATGCATTTAAATGATCTGTTAAGGATCCACCTTCCTCCATTTTCAAAGAGTACAACTTCTTCCTCAAGAACAACTTGTTCACCAAAGATTTGGCCTGATACACGGCCCCAAGTCTTTCCCACAAACTATATGCAGTTTTCTCATCTAGAACATTCAGAAGAACTGCATCAATTAAATAGAGTCTTATGAGACACTTAGCTTTATGGTCTTTGATATCACAATCTGCTTGAGCTATAGTTTCTGGTCTTGTAGCATTTGAAGTCACTTCCCATAGGTCACAATTTTCCAACATATCTTCCATCTTGAGTTTCCACAACTCAAAATTAGTGCCATTAAATTTCTCTTTCATATGATGAACTCACAATCTCAATTTTCAAATAAGATTCAAGATGCTCTGCACAAGACTCCCACTCAACTTGAGATTAGCTCAAAAAACCCTACCAAACAACTTGGATCAAAAGTTGATTAGGCTCTGATACCACTTGTAAAGAAACTCAAGTGCGGAAACAAATTTCTACACTAATCTCTTAAGAGAAGTATGGTGCAAATCCTATTAAAATTGTTTGCACTTATAGATTCAATACCATGTAAACAAAAAAGTTTTATCAAACCAAGCATAAAGAAAATAGATAGAGAAAGAAGCACATAACACAAAGATTTTCTGGTGAGGAAAAACCTTTCAGTAAAACAACCCCACCCCTCCAGAACTTGCACAATGTATTATCTTCAACACAAGGTTACAATACACTTGCAATGTAAGTTCAATAGCAACAACAAAAGACTCCAGTAGAAACTCACAGTACCAACAATACACTCTCTCGCATACTTCCTCTTTGCAACCCTAAAAATGCTTATAACATGCACTTCACTTTAGGGTTACTCCCAAAGGTAACCTTATTAGGGTTTTACCATTCTCCAAGAAAATAGGAACCCTAAATTTTTTTTGGTAGAGTGTATAGTACTCGAATTTATTAGTTGCCACATTTCTTCACCTCTCATTGAATCTTCTTGACATAGCTCTTATGTGTCATAGGAATTCATCATAACCATTTTAGCAATGATCTCCTTATTCACAATTCAACATGCCGACACATCAACATTATTTGCAAGAAATACATATTACAAAACAAATAATAAGAATAGGAATTATCCAAGGTTGAGATACCTTATTCCTAACAAAAAATAAGCCAAATTACTAGACATGAGAGGTTATCCTAGGTGTACTCCTGCACCATCCTCCTCAAAATCAAAAGATCAATCTAGCCTTGGATTAAGGATGTTTGGAACAATCCCCATATTCTTGAACTTTGACTCCTTTATCCATACTACATTAGCATCCATCTATCCATGCTTCTTTATCAAGTGTTCCTTGTACTATGTTGTTTTCATCTTCTTATAGACTCTTGTGTCAAGTATGTTTTCTAGTCTTGTAACTATAACAATAGGTAATTGGAGATCCTCTACATCCTTGATTACTTCACGAAGATTCTAATCCATGTCTTGTTGTGGTCCTTTATAATGGATTAAGTCTACAATGTTAAATATTGGTGACACTCCACTATCTTTTGGCAGCTCAACCTTGAATGCATTGTCACCATACTTAGCCAAAATAGGACAAGGACCTATTCTCCTCATCTAAAACTTGTGAGGGACTCCTTTTTGAAGTCTTTACTTGCTAAGATGCACCATAACCAAATCACCAACATTGAAATCAACTATCTTTCTACTCCCATAAACCTTTTCTTTGTGTTTCATGGTGTTCTCTAGCAATGTCTTCCTCACTATTTCATGTACCTTTTCATAGCATATGCAAAGTTATCAGCATAGGCAATTCCCTTTAGTCCATCTTTCAAATCTCTTAGTTCATAGACACCTCTAGGATGCAATCCATAGACTATTTCAAATGGAATCTTGCTTGTTGATCTATTGGTAGTATCATTGTAGGCATATTCAGCTTGCCTAATCAACTGATCCCATTGTTGACCATACTCCTTAGTTAAGCACCTTAATAGATTCCCAAGGCTTCTATTAAAAACCTCAGTATGACCATCAGTTTGGCGATAATAGGATGATCCAAAAGATAAGTTAATGCTTAACCTTTGCCAAAGAGTCTTCCAAAAATGAGTCATAAACTTAGTATCTCTGTCTAATATAATGTCGATAAGTAACCCATGGATTCTGACTATTTCTTTAAAGAAAAGAGAGGTTATTTGACTAGCATCATTTGTTGTCTTGCATGACACAAAGTAATCCATCGTGCTGAATCTTTCCATAACTACATAAAAAATATCCATACCTTGTCTTGTCTTTGGTAACCCAAGTATACAATTCATACTTAAACATTCCCATGGCCTGGTAGGAATAGGTAGTGGTTGATAAAGGCCTACATTTAAAGAAGTGCCTTTGGCTTTTTGACATATGACACAACTTTTCACATACCTCCTAACACCAAGATTCATCCTTGGCCAATAATAGAACCTTGAAACAAGTTCTTGGGCCGTAGTGATCCCAAAATGACCACTCAAAGCACCATTATGCTTTCCATGTATCAAATTCTCTCTAATTGAGCCTCTAGGGACACATAACTAATTCCCTTTAAATAAAAGATCATTTTGCAAAGTATATTCAACATATCTACTATGAAAATGATTCTTGTATTCAACACATACCTTGTACATCTATGCAAACTCTTCATCATCAACATATAGATCTTTGAAATGATTTGTCCTTATGCTTTTCAACTTAATTTCTTGAATTGTGAGAGATCTTCTAGACAATGCATTTGTCACCTTATTTAAGGCACCTTTCTTGTGCTTGATATTAAAAGTATAAGCTTGTACATATTCAACCTACTTCATGTGCTTCTCACTCAACTTCTCTTGTGAATACAAGAAACTAAGTGCTTAATTTTCTAAATACACAATGAATTCCTTTGGGAGAAAATTGTGCCTCCATTTCCCTAGAGTTTGAACCAATGTATAGATCTCAAGGTCATATGAAGAATACTTCTTCTTAGCTTCACTTAGCTTTTCCAAATGCAAAGCTACTGGTTTCCTCTCTTGGCTTAGAATAGCTCCAACAACCACATTACTTGTATCACACTCTATGGTAAATATCTTCTCAAAGCTTGGCACCACTAAAATAGGTTGTGTAAAAATGTTCTCCTTTAACAACTCAAAGCTCTTATTAGCATGCTCATTCCATACAAACTTATTTTTCATTTCCCCATTGATAGTATCTAACATAGAAACACAAATTGCACTAAACTATCTTATGAATTATCTATAGTACTATGCAAGACCATGAAATCTCCTTACCTCTGTTGCTAACCTTGGAGTAGGTCAATTTATGATAGCCTCTAATTTTCTCTCATTTATTTTTAGTTTTCCATGTGATAATACAAACCCAAGGTACACTAGCTCTATTTTGATGAACTCACACTTCTCCAAGTTGATCATCAACTTCTCATCATGTAGCTTCTTGAAAACAATGTCAAGATGTTCTAGGTGCTCACTCCTTGTCTTTCTATAGATTAGTATATCATCTAGATATACAACTACAAACTTGCCTATGTAGTCTTTGAGAACTTCATTCAAGAGTCTCATGAATGTGGAGGGGGAATTGGATAATCCTTTCATGACAAGCCATTCATACAACCCTTCATTGGCCTTGAAGGATGTTTTTCACTCATCTCCTTCATGTATCCTTATTTGGTGATATCCACTCTTTAATTCTATCTTGCTATAGTACTTGGCTTCACTTAGACAATTCATTAGGTCTTCAATTCTAGGGATAGGGAAGCTATACCTAATGATTATGATGCAAGGGTGGGAAAGAACTAGGGCTAAAGATACACTAAAAAATCCAACACCACCTTATAGAGTAAACACAATGGAAGCAAACACACAAAGAGAACAACACCAAAGAGAGAGAGAGAGAGAGAGAGAGAGAGAGAGAGAGAGAGAGAGAGAGAGAGAGAGAGAGAGAGAGAGAGAGAGAGAGAGAGAGAGAGAGAGAGAGAGAGACTTTTATTGATTCATGAAGTTATTAGCATACATGCCTAGCTGTAAGGCCTTCTAGGTTATGGCTAGATACAAAATACATTCAAGATCCATGATCTAGCTTCAAATTCTCACTTCTAGACATATATGCCACAAATTTTTGAAACTCTCTAAGCTTTTCCTTAACTCTAAGCCTAAACACCCTATTTATATTTTCCAAAATGGCTTACCAAAGATTCTAGAACATTATATAATAGAAAGGCCAACCTAAAAATGGTTTACACACATCCCAAGACAATATCGTATCATTAAATTCACGTTCAGAATTGAACATGCAAGTTGGCTCCCAAAATATAAAAAACTTAGCAAAAGAAGGAACAAAATGTTGACACTCAGTACCAACAAGTTCACTCAACACATCAAGGAACACTAGGCCAATATTGGATAACTTGGCACACATTGGATAGCTTGGCACACACTACAGATTGAAATTGGATAACACACTAACTGAATGTTAACATGACTTGGGATAATTGCAACTTGGCTGATAATGCAAATGTTACTGACACTCAACAATTGTTGCAACTCAACAATGATAGTGACTCAACAACAACTAGTAGAATGAACACAGATGAGTAGGATGACACGTCAACACAAAATGCTTCTGCATTAGAAAACTAGGGTAGAAAGAAATGATTCTCTTAAATCATGAAAGTGTCACAATCTAAGTTGAATCCAACTTAGATTTAGAAATCTATATAGCATCTTCAACTGGTCTATTCTTGCACTTCACCAAATATTCATATTAGTCCTTCCCTCTTGTTCTTTTACCAACTCTTTGATCTAGTATCTATTCAACCTCTTCAATCTACATCTTAGGATAACCATCATGTACACCAACTTCATCATCTGACTCATGGTACATATACAAAACATAAATATTGAATATAGAAGATATATCCATGTCATTAGGTAACTAAACTTCATAAGTATTTCCACTATCAAACTTCCTCAAGATCTTACAAGGTCCAAACTTCTTCATCTTTAGCTTATTGTATGTTCAAACAAGTAATCTACCTTTCTTCAAATGAGCCATCACCTCATCACCAACTTCAAAAACATGATGTCTTCTAGACTTATCAACATTGTCCTTGTACTTTTGATTACTTTGTTCCAATTTCAGCTTCACTTCCTTATACAAAGACTCCATAAAATCAAAAAAAAATTCTCTTGCAACACTTCTCTTCTCTTCACCAACAACATTCCTTAAATCTAATACTCCTCTAGGCTATATTCTAGTAATAATCTCAAAAGGTCTTTTCACTTTACTTCTATTCACAAAATTATTAAATGAAAACTTAGCTTGTGATAATACCATCTCCCAATTATGGGGTTCATCTACAACTAAGAATCTCATTAAATTACACAAGCTTCTATTCATAAACTCTATTCTTCCATCAATCTGTGGATGGAATGTTGAACTAAACTTCAACTCAGTACCCATCTTCTTCCACAAATTTCTCCAAAAATAACCAAAAAAATTACCATCTCTTACCCATCTAATTTGCCCATGTGGTAGTGGTATTGCTAAAGGATCAGTCTCCAAGTGGGAGATTGTTGTTTAGTGTGGAGCCTAATCAATTGTTAGATTGTGGTGACTGATCAAGAAAGTACTGTACATACTCCATAATTATTTGGGCCGTATTTTATTGGGATTTTGGGGTGACATGTAATTATTAATTATAACCCTAAAATAGCATAAAATACTTGTATAAAAGGGTTTAGGGTTAGGTATTTTATTAATTATGTTGTGATGCAAAATTGCTTCTTGCGGTGGTAGTGATCTTAAAGGGATTACAAATTGTAATCAGGTTGTAATCAGTGGATTGTAATAAGATTAGACTTGTTGTTTGGTGGACATAGCCTAGGGATTGGGTGAACCACATTAAATCTTGGTGCCTTGTGTTCATTTTTGTGTGATCTATTATTTTCTGTTATTGGTTATATTTGCATGTAGTTTTTATTTTTGTTTGTGGCTTTATCCTAACATTCTCAAGTACTTTAAATCTTTATGATCAGTATACAACACAAACTCCTTAGGAATCAAATAATGTCTCCACTTCTTCAAGGCTTAAAAAATAGCATAAAAATCTTGATCATACATAGAATACTTCCTTTTAGCATCATTCAACTTCTCACTAAGGAAAGCAATAGGCTTATCATCTTGAATCAATACAACTTCTATTGCACTACCACTTGCATTATATTCAACTAGAAATACCTTATTGAAATTAGGAAAAGTTAATATAGGTAACTTAACAACATTTTTTTTCAATGTCTCAAAACTCTTATCAACTCCATGTGTCTACTTGAATTCATTTTTATCTCCTTGCATTGTCTCACTCATAGCATTACAAACATAATTGAAATTCCTTATAAACTTCCTACAAAAACAAGCCATGCCATGAAATGATCTTACCTTGCCCACATTCTCAGGTGTAGGCCATTCCAAAATTTATTTAACCTTCTTAGGATCCATTCTCAAGCCATCAGCTAAAATCACAAATCCTAAATACACAATTTCCTCTTGTATAAAAGAAAACTTTTTTAGATTAATCATCAACTTCTCCTCTTTCAATCTCTGCAATACTTGTCTCACATGCTCAAGATTTTATTCCTTAGTCTTATTGAATGTCAAAATATCATCCAAATAAATAATAAAAAACTTACCTATCATCCAAATAAACAGTCAAAAACTTACCCAAAAATCTTTTCAGAACTTCATTGATCAATCTCATGAAAGTAATAGGTGCATTAGTCAAATGAAAAGGCATAACCAACCATTCATATAAATCATCTTTTGTCTTAAAAGAAATCTTCCATTCATCACCTTCTCTGATTCTAATTTGATGATAGCCACTCTTCAAAACAATCTTGGTAAAATACTTTGCTCCACTCAAACAATCCATTATGTCATTCATCCTTGGCATAGGAAACCTATATTTCACTGTGATCTTGTTAATAGCACTGAAATAAGTACACATTCTCCATTCTTCATTATTTTTAGGTGCTAATACAATAGGTACAACACATGTACTCAAACTTTCTTTGATCAAACCTTTTTGCAGCAATTCATGCACTTGTCTATTAAGTTCTTTATTCTCTATAGGTGTCAATCTATATTGTGCTTTGTTTGGAAAACTAGCTCTAGGTATCATATCCATACAATGACTTATACTCCTTACTGGCAGTAAACCATTAGGTATATCCTCAGCAACAATATCCTTATACTCATTCAATAGTTTTGTAATTTCTACTAGTGCATAGTCAATACTACCAGTTTTTGCTATCACTCAATCATTACCAAAACTCGGTCATCTAGGAATTATGGCAAAACATATTTGATTCTTCTTTACTTCCTTTTCAAATTTATTTCCATTAACCATGAAAAATCTCACAATAGTACAATTAACCTCATCTAGAATTTCAATCAAAGACAACAATATTTGCTTTCTCCCATTCACCCAAAGAGTATATTGATTCAATCTTCCATCATGCATAGCATATCTATCATATTACCAAGGTCTACCAAACAAAATATGACAACAATCCATAGGCATGATATCACACAAAACATCATCAAAGTAATGTCCAATCTTGAACTTCGCAAGGTGTTTCTCACTTACCAATATCTTATGCTCATCTTTGATCCATAAAACATGATAGATTTTCTCCAGCCTTAGGCCCACTTGATGAACTCTCAATGTCTCCTTGAATCACAACATTTCTATTACCTTGCCCACTTTTAGAGGATCTACATTCAAAATTTTTATACCCTTCTTTACCACATCTTAAAAAGTTACCACAAAATCCACCTCTATAATAAGAATTACCTCTTCCTTGGTAAGAACTAATACCTCTTCAGTAGGAATCACCAGCTTTCCACTTGGTCCTTCCTTTATCATCATTCTTCCATTCATTCAAATTTTCTCTTATCTTGCACAAAACTATCAAATCTACCACTTTCTCCATAAGATCTACCTCTACCTCTATATAATCAACCACCTCTATCTCTTTGCTTTTGTTAATGCTTCTTTGTCAAGATCTCCTCAGCTTTCAAGGCATATTGATATGCTTCTTTTACACTTTTCAATTTTAGAAAACTTATCTCATATTGAGTTCTTGATCTCAATCCATTTAGATATCTTGCAATTTTCTCAACATCATCATCCACATGTTTAGATATGATGTCCAGTCTATAGAATTTCTCAGTGTACTCCTTCATAGTCATGTCTTTTTTGTCTCAAATTTTGCATCTTTCTTAACAAGCTAACTTGGTAATCAATAGGAAGGACTTTGTTCCTTACCTTGTTCACCATTTTCAACAAAGTCTTGGTATTCTCCTTTCCTCTCCTTTCTCTATCAGCTTGCAAATACTCCCACCACAGTGAAGCATGACCTTTCAACCTAGTCACATCAAGTTTCACCTACCTATTATCATTTCTACTCAAAGAACTTCTCCATATTAGAGATCTAATCCAATGCAACATTGGTGTCCAATTTTCCATCATAAAGAACAATTTCTATAGCAAGCTTCAAATCTGCCCTAGACAATACTCACATCATCAAGATGTGCTCCTCTCCTTTGTGTTATCTCCACAACATCTAATTTAGTTTTAATTTGTCTCAATGCATCCAATATTGCATTATCAACATTTTCTCTACCTCGGACTATCTTTACAAATCAAGTTCCTACAATATTGTAACCCTCTGCAAGTTATAGGTAAAATCCTCAGATCTGTAACCCTACAACCAAATCCACTTAGGGTTCTATATGATCCAATCTACATAAGGAAAAAACTAAAGCTCTAAGACCACTTGGCAAGAGGAGGGAAGAAAAGAACTAGGGCTAAAGGCACACCCTACAATCCAACACCACCTTGTAGAGTAAACACACAAAGAGAACAACACTATAGAGAGAGAGAGAGAGAGAGAGAGAGAGAGAGAGAGAGAGAGAGAGAGAGAGAGAGAGAGAGAGAGAGAAACACTTTTATTGATTCATGAAGTAATCAACATATATGCCTAGTTGTAAGGCCTATTGGGTTATGACCAGATACAAAATACATTCAAGATCCATAATCTAGCTTCAAATTCACACTTCTAGACAAATATGCCACAAATTTATGAAACCCTCTAAGTTCTACCCTAAATCTAAGCCTAAACACCCTACTTATACTTACCAAAATTACTTGCAAAAGACTCTAGAACATTTCTTAATAGAAAGGTTCACCTAAAAATGGTCTACACACATCCCAAGATGATATCATATCATTAAAGTCATGATCAAAATTGAACAAGGAAGTCAACTCCCAAAATATAGACAATTCAAAAAAAGAAGGAACAAAATGCTAGCACTTAGCACAAACAGGTTCACTCGACAGATGAGGGAATACTTGACACACATTGGATAGCTCAACACATATTGTAGAACTTGGATCACACAATAGAACTCAGTACATACTGTAGAGTGAAATGGGATAACATGCTAATCACATGTTAACATGACTTGGAATAACTGCAACTTGGTTGATACTTCAAAATTATTGGACTCGACAATTATTGCAACTTGACAATGACTACAACTCAGCAATGACTGGAAAAATGAACACAAATGAGTAGGATAACATGTCAACCAAAGATGCTCCTGCATCAAGTTATCCTATTTATAGCCCTTGAATCCATACAAAGCCTCCAAGTTCCTCCTTTCTTAGGTGTAAGTACAGTGGGTACTACACATGGACTAATACTCTTTCTAATTAGGCCTTGGTTTTGGAGTTCTTGTATTTGTCTTGCTATTTCTTCATTTTTTTGAGTGATCATCTTGTAGGTTGCTTTGTTAGGTAGGGTATCTCACGGGATAAGGTATATACTATGACTTATAGCTCTTTTAGGGAGTAAGGTTGATGGTTGTCCATCACTTAAAATACCTTGGTAAGTCTGCAACATATCTTGAATCTGCTTAGGTAACTCTGCCTTCTTAGTCTACTTACCTTCATCTCCCTCTTTTGGTCTTAACACCAATGTAAAGCCTACACCTTCACTTTCTTCCATGGTTTGTAGGAATTCCTTTTCACTAACCATGTGCACATTAGGATGTGCTATCTTCACCTCTACATCCTCTAATAGTTACTGAATTTTGAATATCACATTATCGTTCATGAAATTATAAGAATTTTAACCCCATTATGAATAACTTGGCAATCAAATTGCCATGGTGTACCTAGGAGTAAGTGACATGGATCCATAGGTAACACATCATGCAATACCTTATCCTTGTACCTCCCAATTGAGAACTCCACCCAAGCCTGCTACCAAAACATTTTGGCCTTTGTTAAGCTATGTGACCTTGTAAGGACTAATGTGGGGTATCCTTGGCATGTTTAACTTGTTGATTGCTTCCTCTAACACAATATTGTTAGTAGACCCTCAGTCAATGATGACTTTACACACATTTCCCATTATCTTGCACTTTATTCTAAACAAGGACCTCCTTTGGCTTGGATCTTCCTTCACTAGCTCCTTGATTAGAGTTCCCCTCATCATGAGGTTTTCACTTTCTTTTAAATTTAATGGTACCTTAGGATGTTTCTCTATTGTATTAGACTCATCTTGGACTAGGATAGTTCTTTTGTCACTTTCTTGTGATGAACTACCTTTCTCTAGACATCTATAGGTAGGGTGTCCCATTTTATTGCAATGGTAGCACTTCATATTGGTAAAGTAACTGCCCCTTCCTCCTTGTCGACCACTCCTTCCACTAGAATTATATTTTCTTCCTCTACCACCTCTACTAGAACTTCTCTCTTGTTGTTCACTAAATTTTATCTCACCTTGAGGCCTTTAATCTAAACTTCTTCCACCATAGCCACCTCTTTTCCCTCTACTATCTTTGCTCTTAGCTTTACCATTAGAGGTTTCTTATTTCCTCTTGCTTTCCTCTTCTATCTTCAAGGCCATTTGATAGTATTGGTGAATGGTTTTGAAGTTTACTAGGCTCATTTCTTCTTGAATAGACTGTTTAAGGCCATTTAAGTACCTTGCAAGCTTGATGCTTTCCTCTTCAACTACCTTGGACCTCAAACAAAATTTTTGGAATTCCTCAATACATGTTTGGACATTAAAATATTTTTTTATAAGATTTTATCTCCTCTTATGAAGCTAAAATTCATAGTTATTAGGAAGGTAGGTCTGCTTCACATTAGTTACCATGCCCTTCCATGTAACTATAGGACCTTTTCCATCCTTCTCCCTTTCAGTTTGCACAAACTTCCACCAAGTAAGAGTTGAACTTCTTAATCTAGACTTGGACACCACAATTTTTTGTGCCTCAGAGATACCATCACATTCAAAATGGTTCTCAATGTTGTTAATCTATTCCACAACTAAATCTAGACCCATTTGTCCACTAAATAGTGGCACTCCTTCTAAATATTTGCCACTCAATGCTTTTAATGCCTTTAAAATGGCTCTTAAAGAAGAAAAAGATAAGGTGTTGGTACTTCCTCCTCCAACTCTAACACCTTATCCTTTGCTTCTTTTTCTTCCTTTAGGTCAATATTCTCTTTTACCCTATCATCTTTGTCTTAGACTTCTCCCAAGAGTTTCTCCATATGAGCTAATCTTGCTCTTAGTGACTTGTTATCTTCTTTTTGTGCTTCACCTTGAAAGACTACTATTCTTCTATTTCTCCACTTGGTGTATTTTCTCCCATTGATTCAGTAGATTGCAACATCCACCACAAGCACGATCAAAACTAGGCTCTGATACCAATATGGTGTATGTGTTCCAAGGCTTGCTTGCATTGCTACTAAGAGACCTATCTTGTCTCTTCTAGGAACCTAGTCTCCTCTAGGTCCTAATTGGATTAGGTTATTAACTAAGTCCAATTCCAACTCTTCTCAAAGAGTTCTCAACCTTTTTTCTTAACCTTGAAAGACTAATACCTTTAGATAGTACAATCCTCCACCTTCACTTAGAAAGCTCTAAGTGCTACTTCTTCACAAACTCCACTCATCATTGCAGGAGCATCCATCAACATAAGAACATTCCATATGTGTCCATTTATATCCATTTATAAGGATCTTCAATCCTTCTTCCTATAAATTTCAAGATTTACTCTCTAGGAAGACTAATTAGGCCTAGTTCCAATTAGCCCTTGAAAATGACTAATTCCTCCTTCTTGCAAAAACTTTCCAAACAACCTAGAAAATAAATTCTAGATTTGAGTAACCTTTTGGATTTCCTAAAGGATTATGTAGGTCTTAGATTCCTTAGCTATCTATATGGGGGGTCCCTATTATCTAGGTCTAATAGGGCTAAAAAGGCCCATTTTGTAGGAACTCTCAGGTTTCTTGTTCAAAAAATGCTCAATTTGATTCATAATCCCTATATCCTTCTACCATATCAAGATATGTTCATAATAGACCTAGATCTATACCTATTATATACTGTACTTCTTTACCTTACAAGAAATCTTCACTTTTTCCTATCCTAAGCCTCTAACTAGACACTGTCTGCTAGCCTAGGGTTTAGTAGTAAAAATAGCTGCCTTTACTTCCATTACTCTTAATCCTAAACATATATACACTACTGACTCCCCTAACATTTCTATCTACCCTTGGGTTTTTTCCATGGTTAGATTTGATGGAGGATCCATATCTATATAGATTGGTTAGCACAAAACTAGTAAGATGTTCTGAACTTAAACAATGTATTCAACCCTTAAAACCTACTCTAATCAACTCTCTTTTTAAATGAAAAACTCTCCAAACTAATCTAAGAACACTTACAATCATTAGATTGAGTCTTTTAGTCCATTTCAAGACACTTTCAAAACTAAAACTCAAAAAGTTGTTGAAAATGTTGTTTCAAAGCTATATTCCACACACACAAATATTAGAATGCATACTCTCTCTTCTAGATTCAACTCTTTACTCCTTTTTTGATGCCATCTCCACCATTCTAGGCCTATTTGTTGATTTCCCACTCCCTATCCTTAAGGGAATCCAAGGTAACTAGGTTTCATGCAACATTTGCAAAAATTGCATATGTTGTTATGATAACTTCTTGACAACATTTGGCATATTTTTCAATATGCCTCCATCCTACTTTTTAGGACCTCAAACCTCTATATTCTAAGGAACCAACATCTTTTTTGGTCACTAAGAATATTTTTCACTGCTTATATGTGTTTATTTCTAATCTCATATTGGTTTTGACAAGTGCGTATCAACACACTTAAGTTACTTACTTAGTTCATGCCAAACTAGTAATACATGCTAAGCACAACATTTAAATATTAGACCATGCCAAGTCATATTGAGTGTTGAGTCATTCAAGTGTCGAGCAAAAAAACTATGTCAAGTGACATAGGAGCCAAGTAAATAGTGGATGCTAAGAAATACAGGTGTTGAGTCATAGTATAAAGATTAGTGTATGTTGCATCAGAGACTTTAGATGTCAAGTGAAATAGTTTTTGAAATATTTATTTATAATGGCACAAAAAACTATGTAAACCATTTTTGAGTCAACTTGAGATTATATTTCAATATTTTGGAGATAAGGATGAATCTCTAGTTAGACTCCCTATGCAATTACATGCAACCAATCAAAAAATGGGAAGATTTAAGTAGAAAAATGGATGAATCTCTATCGTAGATTCATACCTAACGCTAAGTCACCAAGTCTTCTTAAGGAAGAGAAAACCCTAAACTTTCTAAGAGTGTGTAAGGAATTGAAGGAGTGAAGAGGATAGTTTGCATGTGCAAATAAAGCATTCATGGTGACTTAGAAAGTTATGTAGTGAAACTACATTGCACAATTAGTTAGAGCATAACAAAGGATAGAGAAAAAGGATATGACAAAGAGACATTTGATCAAGAAGGATCAAAAAAACATTATTTAGAGGTGATCTAATATCAGGCAAGCAAGTGCTAATCATAGGATCTATGCTACTTCAAGATATTCTAACAGGTGATTCTAGTCAGTTCTCTTTACAGAGTAGTCGTAATAGGCCATGTGAAATCCTTTAACAGGGTGCTTACTTAGTTGTAAGTTGAATTCTTCTAGCAAGGAACACTTCTAACAAGGTGTTGAAATCCTCTAACAAGGTGAGACCTAACAGTTTTTGTGAGCTTTTAACAAGGCAGACCTTTCATAGGGTAGATCATGTTTCATGGTTAAAATATTGTAACCTTCATTGGATACACTTTATTGCTCCAATAGTGAAGATTTGTGGGTGTCATCCCCACCCTAGTTTTACCTTCTCACTTGGAGGGTTTTTGGGTAATCATATCTGGTGTTATGTGTGAATGCTTGCATGTTTAGATGATTTATATGTATATTATTTACATGTTATTTTAGTTTTCTCACTGAATGCATAAGATGGATGTGTGGTGAAAGTTTTATGGGTTCAAGTTTAAACTACTGCTTCACCCCCCACACCCCCCCAACCAAAAGTTTACCTTTCCTATTGTAATTCCAACAATTGGTATCAAAGCCTTGTTATCTAAAAGAGAAACTTTGCAACTTTGAGAAAAGATTTTGAAATGGAAGTCCACAAATTGGGAAAGACTATTGAGAATCAGGGAATTGAGATACAACTCTTTCTACGTCAATTGGATGAAGCAAGAGAAGAACTAGAGAAGTCCTTGAAGAGAAGGAAATAAATTTCTATTGCAAAGAAGGATACTCAATACAAAGAGATAGACACTACTAAGCTATTTGTAAATGGAGACTCCAATGAACTTGATGTAGTAGTTACAAATCTAATAGAAAAGAATAGAGTACAAGCTAAGGAAATTAGATATCTCAAGTTAGAGAAAGAATCACAAGCTATACTGCTATGTGAGGTAAATGAACAAAAGAAGAAAGCTATGGACGACAAAGCCATGATTGAAGAAGACAAAATAATTATGGCCAACAGATTATAAGAAAAGTCAATAGAGCTAACTAACATCTCCAATATGCAATTGAATACTCTAAGTCAAGTGATGAATGCCAACTATGAGTTAAATGTCAAGGACATTGAGATAACTACATTGAAGTTGCAGAATGAAAAACTACAGAGTGACCTAAAGAGAGAAAAGGAATTTGTTAAAAGTATCAACAAACCAAATGAAGCCATCAAATACTTTGAGAAATTAATGAGATCTCGTAGACACAAGAATGATACACCAAGACTAGGTTATAAAAGCACTAAAGAAGGAGAATCATTCAAAAGTGTAGAAGAAAGGAACAACAAAGGTAAGAACTCCAAGCCTACTTGTCATAATTGTGGTAAGAAAGGACAGGCTACTAATGTATGTAGGAGCAAGAATACAAATCAGAAAGTTAAGCCCAAGAACATGATTCATTATCATAAGTGCAACAAGAAAGGTCATTAGGCACATTGTAATGCCCCATCAAGGGATCCAAAGAATTAACCTAGAATTTCACTAAGTTTACTAACACATTTTTATTTTTTTTGATAGTAAACATCACATATAACGTTTGCACAATAACGAAAGCAATAGCATTGTCCATCTAAAAAGTAAACATAACATACATAATAGATTACATTCTTTAAGATCCCTTAATGTTGAATTACATACATGAATCCATCTAGTACAAAATCCTCATGAAATAATAATGATAAGTCCAATGTTTATACATTACATTTCCAAATGCTCAAAGAATATACATATGTAGAATAAGGTACATCATCCTATTCCAATCCATGATACATCAAAGTAGAGATAATCACATGATACATCATCAAAGAAGACATATACATCCATCATAAAAATCAAACAAAATAAACTAAGTGCACAGTTTCCTCCGGACCATTAATAGCATCATTAGACCATCGTGGGCCCTAGCCATCCCTCCATACGTAACATCCCAAATCACTGAAGAGATCATATATCCGAGAGCATTTAAGCATGGGTCTTTTCCAACCTTTTTTGATGAGTCATAGAGTTGTAGACACCATGTGCTTAATTGATGCACTAACCCCCGTGTTGTTGACACATGAGAAATAGAAAAGTGCGTTGATTCCCATGCAAGCTTATAACTCCAATTTACTTTTTAAAAATAATTTCTATTTAAATTTTATAACTTTCATTTTAATTTTTATAACTTTTATTATTATTATTTTTATTTATTATTTTATTATTATTTTATAATTATTATTAATTTTAATTTCTAGTTTTCTTTTATTTAATTCCTTTTCCCCAATAATTCACATTTAATTAATTACAACCAAAATATCAAAGATCATAATATTTTATTAATTTTCTCAAATAAATAACTTATTAATTAAATCTATTTATTAAGACTTAATTAATGGAAAATTCACCACAGACCTCCAAGATAAAATATGAAAACCCATCATAGAACAAATCGTACAAAATCAATCTAAATGGTTAAAAATCACGAAATATGTCATCTGACACATTCGGTGGGTTTTCAACTTTGATACTTGTCTTAACTCATTAGGACAAATGGTTTTTAGGTTTGGAATTTGGACTTGAGAATTTATCTCCCTTCTCTTATCATTGAGATAGTATAATAGGGTACACTCATCCAAGCAATTCAGGGAAGTCGATACTCGGTACCTGCAACCTGCAGAAAAACCATGCATGTACATACAATATATAATGCTAAGCTAAACAGACAATGGCAGGAAGTGGTGCATCGTGTAGATCCTGACTAAGCAGTTGACTATGACTCCCTTCCTTAACCACATCAAAAATGCCATACAATAAGAAACACGCACACCATACACATGCAAGTATGGGGTAAGTAACCATAATAAAACACATGAGATAATAAACCATCTAACTAATCATCATTAATAACTGAAAACAATGTAATGATCATCATACACACATGAAATGTAAAGTCTAAATGATCTCATCATATATCAACTGAATCCATATCATAATATCTGATAGTGTCAAAACAACACCACTAAACCATCAACATAAAACTAGTCTACATAGTCTAATAATAATAGCAACAATAAGTCTAGAAAAGATGTGAACGAGGGTAGGCACTACACACATGAATGTAGAACTAGGACCATGTATACACAAATATTTGAAGGATATTTCTACAACTATCAGAAGTATGGGCATAGAGCTTTTGAATGTAGATCCAAATCCATGTGGTCATCAAGTAGGCAAACAAAGGTAAGAAATAATGGCAACTCTTATAACTAGGATTATAATACAAAATATAGCTATCATTACTATTAAGAATATGGACATGTTCCTAAAAATTAAATTAGGACATGTTTCATAGGTAACTACCAAAGGTGGTTAAGTTAAACTACATGTTTTAGCTATTTGAAGATTAGTCATATCAGTAAATATTGTCCAACTAAGTCAAAGGCACCGAGTTGTGAATTTGATAAAGGCAAAGGCAAGATAGATATTGAACAGATCAAAGAAGAGATGAATAAGAAATGGAAAAAGAAAGATGTTTGTAGTACATCAAATGGAGAAGGGATCACTTCACCCAATGGGTTAGGTGATCACACCTCATCAAACTATGCAATCAAGAGGTATGTGGGATTGATATTGAAAGGCTATATCATGCATTAGTTCGAAAAGGTTCTAGTACTAAAAAGACTACATTAGCATGAGTGAAGATGTAAGATGTTAGAAATTGAAGATAAATCTTTAAATTTTCCATGTTGTTGTCAAGAATGAAAAGTTTCCTATATGTGCCAAGTGGAATGTTAGAAGATGCCAAGCTATTAGACTAGGTAGTTGATATCAAACTTGTAGTAGTTACCAACTGATGAAAATATCAATGAATGTCGAGTGAACCTAAAAATTGGTTGATGTCAAGCTTATAGTTGTGTAAGAAGTTTGAATTAAATGCAAGGTTTTCAAAGGGTATTTAATTGATTTTAGCTCATTTCATAGAACATCCTTTCCTTCAAATATTATATCATCAACAAAGATCTCAGATAATAGTATGTCTTTACCTTTTTTTGTCCTCATGTGAAAATTGTTGTTATCATTAGTTCTCTCAAATCCAATCTTCATAAGATACTTGTAAAATCTCTCATAGCATGCTCTTGGTGCTTGCTTTAGACCATATAGAGCTTTGTACAACGTACATACCATATCTTTGTTATTGTTATCTACAAATCCTTGTAGTTGTTCTATGTAGACTTCCTCCTCTAGTATGCCATTCAAAAATGTAGACTTAACATCCATTTGGTATACTTTGAATCCTTTTTAGGTGGCATATGCAAGTAAATGTTTTACTCCTTCCATTCTTGCAATAAGGGAAAATGTTTCCCTATAGTCAATTCCTTCTTCTTGTGCATATCCTTTGTAAACTAGTCTTTCTTTATTCCTTGTGATTTCACCATTTTCATCTAGTTTATTCCTGAACACCCATTTGGTACCAATCACATTTTTGTCATCGAGTCTTGGAACTAGACTCCAAGTTTTTTTTTTTTCTCTATCTACTCAATTTCTTCTTCCATGGCCTTATACCAATCATCATCTTCCAGAGCATCTTTCACTATTTTGGGTTCTATCTTTCTTAGCAAGCATGATTCATTTCTCTGTCTATTCATTTTCGTTGGTCTAGCATCTTTATTTCCAATGATTTGATCAATAGGATGATGTCTTCTAACATATTTGGACAGTCTTGGCTTAGCTCTTGTTTCCACATTTTTCTATTAGCTTGAGCATCACTTTGTGTGTTTCTTTCAGGTAACTCAACATCTTTGTCATGCATATTAAGCTCAGAATCTGAATGTGCATTTTCTTCATTCTATAACTCGACATCTAAATGCAACTAGGAATTCATTGGCTGTGACTTAGTAGTTACTACAACTTGTTTCTGGTTCCCAACTTGATTAGCAATCCCTTCTTTAGTAGACATTCCTTCATAGAAGTATACAAATGTTTTGTATTCCTCAAGTTTTTTGATGGGTTCAACATCATGAACTTCTATGTATTCATCAAAATTTACATTTGTACTTTCCATAATTTTGTTAGTGTTAGCATTTAAACACTTATATGCTTTACTTATTGTGGAGTAAGCAAGGAATATACCTTCATCACTTTCTAGATCAAGCTTACCATTCCTAGTATCCTTAAGAATATAGCATTTGCTTCTAAATACTTTGAAATGTTTCAGATTAGGTGAGTGACCATACCATAATTCAAAAGGTGTTGTGTTTGTACCTTTCTTGATTTGTACTCTATAGAGGGTATAGATAGCTATACTTATAGCTTCTCTCTAGTACTTTATAGCAACATTTTTCTCCATCATAAGTGTTCTGGCATAGTCCATTATTGATCTATTTCTCCTTTCTACTATTCCATTCTATGGAGAGGTCCTAGGTATAGATTTCTGTCTTTTTATTCCTCTATCATTTCAAAATGCTTCAAACTTATTTGATGTGGACTCTCCTCCTCTATTTGATCTTAGACATTTCAGACTTTTACCTATTTCCTTTTCAGCTCTTGTGAAAAACAACTTAAACATTTGAAAGGCATCATATTTTTGCTTAAGAAACATGATTGTCATCATTCTAGAGTAGTCATCTACAAATAGCCTTATGTACATGTCTCCTTTGTAACTCCAAATTTCTATAGGTCCACAAAAGTTAGTATGAACAATTTCTAATATCTCATTAGGGGTGTAAGTATTGCTTTTGAAACTTGACTTGGTCATTTTACCTAGCTAACATTGTTTGCATATTACATAATTTGGCCTTTTCAGCTTAGGCAAACCTCTAACTTTCTTTTGATTATTGATATTGATCAAATTATTAAAGTTGACATGACACAACCTTTTATGCCATAGCCATACATCATTAGATTTTACTAAAATACAATTAACATTATCTATATCAAGGTAGAATAGATTACTTCTAGTTTGGTCTCCTTTACCTATTAGTTTCCCATTTTTATCATATATCTTGGTAGTTTTGTTTTCAAATTCAACCTTACATCCTACATTGCTTAGTTGTGACACAGTCAATAGATTATAATTTAGTCCTTAAACATAATAAGCATCATTACAAGAGATCTTTTCTATGAACTTAATGGAACCTTTTCCCTTTATTAGACATGGAGCATCATTACCAAATCTAACACTATTTCCATCATATTGATTCAATGTAATAAACTTACTTTTGTCTCTTGTCATATGATGTGAGAATCCACTATCAATAATCCATTTTTCATTTTTGTTTACACATTTCACAAGTGCATTTGATTCATCTTCATCAAATTCATCCTTCATTGCAACATAAGCTACTTCTTCATCATGTTCATTAGAATCATCTTCTTCAACTATGTAGCACTTCTTGCCTTTGTCTTTATAGTCTCTTCTATTTTTGTACTTGTTATCTTCTCTTTAGTTCTTCTTTTGTGTACATCTCGTAGCAATATGACCAACTTCATTGCAATTGAAACAAACAATAGGTAGCTTACCTTTGAACTTACCTTTACCTCTCTAGAATCTTCTGGCCAATAGTGCTTCTAATTGTTCAACATCTTCTTCATCTATATTGCTATCATTGGATGTATACTTTATATTTCCTTTCTTCTTCTTAGGTTTTTCTTCTTCAGAGTCCTTCAGTAACAATTTGTCTTTGAAAGCACATTCAAGACTCTTTGGTCTGTAATTGTCAAAATTGGATAACTCAAAAGTAGTGAGTCTTCCTTCCAAACCTTCAAGAATTAATTTGTTTCCTAGAATACATCTCAATTCTTGGATTGCTAAGACTCTAATAGGATAGATAGGTAGTAATGTCCTTAGGACTTTCCTTAAAATAGTTTCATCATCTAAATGACTAGTGGCACCTCTTATTGCACTAACAACTTCTTTAATTCTAGCAACATATTGAGTGACATTCTCACCTTCTTCCATTCTCCTATCATCAAATTTACCTTTGAGGCTCTATTCCTTGGCTCTTTGAACATTTTTATCTCCTTCATAGGTGTTTGATATGGTTTCCCACATCTTGAATATAGTGTCACATCGTTTAATATCATAAAATTCTACATAGTTGAGTGTTGAGGCAGTTTCCAACTTTGCCTGATTGCATTCTTTCTTCTTCTTCTTAATATCTTTAGTAGTAGGAGCTCCTACTAGATCTACATGTTCTATTGTAATCAAGGATTGTTCATGATCTCTTATTCTTATAACATGTAGCTTCATTAGACTTTTCCATGCAAAGAAGTTATCTCTGTTAAGCTTGGGTACTTCTCTCTTTGACATCTTGATCTTTGTGCTTCTAGTGCCTTTAAACTAGTTCTATCAGCAAAAAGCTCTATAAACCAATTGTTAGAATTCTTTAGAATAAATGAGAGGGGGGGTGAAATAGTTATCCAAGGTCTAGATGTCCTTATAAAAATTTTCACTTAGCTTAGTGAACCCATTAAGCATTCATGCATCCAAGCTAATTACTCAAATATGTAGGTTACTGATAAATCAACATGCAAAAATAAAATATAAAAGGTCAACACACATAACACAGTGATTTAACATGGAATCCCAATTTGGAAAAAACCACCACTAACATGCTACTTCTTTTTCACTCTTTTGAAGTGATGCCCTATGAAAGGCCAACCCTATTAAAGGTTACAACACATACTGTTAGATGTGACCCTATTAGGGGATTTCAATCACCCTATTAGAAGTAAGCCTGATTAAAAGACTTCAAGAACATTCACTTGGAATTCCACCCTGTTAAAGTATTTATCTATGGTTGTTAAACCAACCTCAATCCAAAGGATTTTCCCTAATTGATACAATTGCTATAGAGTAACAATTAAGGGCTTTTGATCTGATATAACTTACAACATATCTTGTAGATTTTAGATCTCAATTCTATTCTCAATTTTGCTTGGCTTTCAGTCTTTGCTACTTTGGTAACTTGTTCACCCTTTAAACTTTTTTCTCCTTAAGTCTTCTTTCTTATTGTGCAAATGCAGTCACTTTTTGTGGTCACTTGACAAAGCAGAGTCTCTGTACTCTATTCTCCCTTTGGTCCTCTTGACCTTCTTAATTTGTGTTCTTCTGTAGACTCCATGACCCCATTTTGCTTCTTGACCTAACATTCCTTTTATAATAATTTAAAATCTTTACCATTTTCCATCATCTAAATTAGGGTTTAGATGGATTTGGTAAGATACGATGTATCTACCCCATATCTTATCCTTTCTAGAAACTTTTTCTAGAATCCTCTTTGAATTCACCTAGAAACAATTTACCTCAAATTCTATACCACCAGCTCATCATTCCTATCTTGCACCTAGTTCACAAAATTCAAGATAACGAACTTATTGTCTTAGATTCATCAAATCTTTGACTTTTCAAATAATTCAGCAGCTCCACACTTTTGAACTTCTGATGCTCGAAACCTATTACATTTTCACTTGGCATCAACTAAGTTTTACTGATGCTCAACACCTATTGTATTTTTCTCAACACCAACTATGTTACTCAGCACACGTTAGAATTTTTTTTTACTGAACACCAACTAATTTTTTTCTTGGCTTGTATTAACTTTTCTTGGCACCCACTCTTAACTTCAGTCAAGCTTCGTAGAAAATTTTGTTACAACTTGTTCTTCTAGAGTTTCTAAGTGTAGTCAACCTCTATAACTTTAAGTAGATCATCAATACATCATTTCATCAGTTTCTTAACTAATCCTTGTACTTTATTACGTAATCATAACTCAACCATTCATCTAGGTTTTTTTGTTACATCTTATTGATTAAATCATCTTCATCAATAAATTATGTGATACTATTTAGATCTTATATGCAATTGTCTTACCAACAAATAGTAGGTTTGACATCAGTGACAAAATAATGATTGAAACATTCTTCTTCAACAATTTCCCTCTTTTTCATTAATAATATTTTCAATAAAATATCAACAAGGATAAGCTAGTAAAGGAACTAAAAGCCAAATTTGGAGAGGGTGTCAAGAAGGAAGAGGATGAAGAGGAAGAAGGAACTCAAGCACAAGAACCTCTAGCATTGAAAAAAGGCATGGGAGAAGATAAAGAAGAGGAGGAGACTAAAGGTTTTGAGGGAGAAGAAGTCAAGGAAGCACCTACTCCTATTGAGCCAAAGAAGAGGAAGGCCAAGGCACAACCTGTGGCAAGGACTAAGAAAATTGCCAAACCAAGTCATCTGAATCCCATTGCACCTACAATAAGAGTTAGCATATGAGTAACCACACAAAAGACCAAGTAAAAGACAAAGTAGAAAAAATAAGGAGGTCAAGAGAAAAAGAGACCTAGAAGAAGGTATGTGGCACAACTAGGTTCTAATGAAGAGAAAATAGAGTCAGATGGCAACAACCAATTTAAGGTGATGAGTCACAATCCTATTTTAGATCTTTCAAATTTATGTGAAAATGTTAAGAATAATGTAGATCTATTAGGATTTAGTCATGTTGATTTTGATAAATTTGGTAAAGTGGAGAAAAGCCAAGTGGAAGAGGCCCTCTATGGGCCATGATGTCAAATTTTAAGACAACACTACTATAATTTTCCAACTCTATACCTAAGAGTCTATATGACATAGAAGACTAAAAATGGAATTATTGTCTAAATTTGGAAAGAAAAATCAAGGAGACCACAGGAGCCCAAGTAATGCCTGAGTTAACTTAGTGGTAAATTGCTAATTGTAAAGAAATATGCAGTTAGGTTCACACCTAAATATAGAGCCTTTAGCATTTTACAAAATAATATTGAAGATGTTGCCAAAAATTCAACACAAATATGGAAACTCATTTATGGGTTAACCACAATAAAGAAAGGAGAAGCTAAAACCTTAGAGGATAAAGATGATGACAAAGATAACATGGTTGGAGGACTGACACTTGACATAGTTTGTTATGGGGAGGATAGAGTTTGCATGACACACAATTGCCAAGTGCCAGTCCTCCCCATGACACAACCAAGACTACTGAAACTATAATTGTCAATGATGTTTTTGATATATCAGCTCAAAACATCAATCCTCTTACTATAGAAGATTTGAAGAAGATATTAGATCAATCTACATTGCAAGCTAAACTTTGCAATAATCCTATTTTGATCAATGTAGATGAGCTACAAAAGTCAATGACTGATGTTCCAAGGGAAAAGGTGAATCCACAAGAACCACCTTTCATCATCCCTCTAGTCATTAATGTACAACCTTTGATCCAAATGCAAAAGGATACATCTACCAACATTGATACAATTTCCAAAATTGATACTAATGAGAAGAAGATAGTAGAAGAGAAAGACACCACTGCAGGACAAAAGGAAACAGGTCAGATAGACTTATTTGCACCTACAACACAAGGACAAGGTGCAAGTCTAGTCATTGTGGTAGAATAGGGAAAACTTAAAGAGAGTGAATGAACATCAAAGGTGAAGGAGAAAGTTTTCATTCAAGCACTAGTAGCTTTACTAGCATCTAGCACTCCTTCCACACAAACTCTTCAAAAGCCAAGCACATATGCTACTCCATTACAGATCTCAGTACCAAGACCAAGTTCATCAAAGGCTAAAAAGGTAATTAATTATGGAGATGCAAACCTTGATGATGAAATTATTATACCCAAATATGATTATGAAACTATGAAATTAGAACAAATAGGCATACTATAGCAGGCCCTAGAAATGAAAAAGCATCAAGAAATTCTTAGGAGGAAGCACGGGTAGAAGCAGGTACTACAAGACATCAAAGACATATTTTTAGATGCATTTAGTCTACCAACTCTAGATGAGACCAAGATACTACTGGAACAACTATTAGATATAGTGGAGAAGGTCAGTAATGAAGACCTTGATACTAATGCTAAATTGTTAGAATGGTTAGAAAAGAAATTCTCGAACAAAGTAAATGAGAAAATATTTGGTGACATAGCACTCACAGAAGTTGCATTAGCAACTAAGGTTGAGGATGTGAATAAGGTACTTGAGAACATATTCTCATTGTACACAAAATTGTGAAACCCATCACTCTTCACCCAAGAGACCAGAAGTCATATTCTAAGTCTGGAAAGTCAAATTTTTACATCAAGTCAAAAACTACCAATGAATCTAGCTTAGAGCGAGAAGAATTTTAGGAAATTGCTTCAAACATAGAGTTAGTTAATTTTTATTGATAGTAGATGAGGCTAACACAAGAGCCAAACTAACAAGCATACAAGCAACCCTCACCCCACATATGGAAACATTGCACAATGAGCTAGGTTATGATGAAACTCTACTAAAGAAAGACCCCAATCTTTCTACCTTAGATGGTCTAGTTCACCTTGTTAGCGAGCCTACCATCCAAATAAAGTAATTGGATGTTGCATGTGATAACTGGGATGCAGCCCTTAAGATGGTATTGGATGTCCATAAATATTTTTTGGAAAAACATGCAATAAGCGTATAGCCCATTTGACATAAGTGTCAAAAAGGGGGAGAATAAGTCAAAGAGGAGTATAAGCAAAGGGAGAGAATAAGAAAGGGGGAGCATAGTAGCAGGAAGAAATATTTTTGAGGGAGATAGAAAAAGAGAAAAATATGAGAGATATCAATTAAGGAAGAGAAGTTATACAAGAAGTATCAGAAAATAGAGCATGAAGTCAACATTAAAGTCAAAGTGTATCAACAGAGACACATTTACTTAGAAAGGAGCACATAATTTTGGTTACAGAATAAACATATCAACTCGTGGGGAGTTATCAAAATTTGAGGTATCTAAGTTATTGTAAACTTTTGAAGTTTTGTATATAAGCTGAGTTAAGATATGTTATGCTTAAGAGATCAAAGATATTAATGTATATTCAAGTGTTTTTGACACTCATGTCAAAAGGCAGAGACTCTTGATCTTAGATTGGTTTTGACAAGTGAGTGTCAACACACTTAAGTTACTTACTTAGTTCATGTCAAACTAGTACTACATGTCAAGCACAACATGTAAATATTAGACCATTTCAAGTCATAGTGAGTGTTGAGCCACTCATGTGCCGAGTCACTCAAGTGCCTAGCAGACAAACCATGCCAAGTGACACAGGAGCCTAGTAAATATTGGATACCAAGCAATACAGCTGTCGAGTCATAATATAAAGATTAGTGTATGCTGAGCATTAGAGACTTCAGATGTCGAGTGAAATAATTTTTGACTTATTTTTTTATAATGGCACAAATAACTATTTAAATTATTTTATAGTTGACTTAAGATTATATTTCAATATTTTGGAGATAAGGACAAATCTCTAGTTGGATTCCCTATGCAATTATATTTAGCCAATCAAAAAATGGGAAGGTTTAAGTGGAAAAATGGATGAATCTCAACTGTAGATTCATACTTAACCCTAAGTCACCAAGTCTTCTTAAGGAGGATGAAACCCTAAAATTTCTAACAGTGTGTAAGGAATTGAAGGAGTGAAGAGGATAGTTTTCATGCATAAATAGAGCATTCATGGTGACTTAGAAGGTTATTAAGTGAAACTACATTACATAATCAATTAGAGCAGAAAAAAGGATAGAGAAAAGGATACAACAAAGAAACATCTGATCAAGAAAGATCAAAAAGACATTGTTTAGAGGTGATCTGTTATCAAGAAAGCAAGTGCCAATCACAAGATCTATGCTAAGACATTCTAATAGGTGATTTTATTCAAATGTCTTTACAAAGTATTCCTAACATGTTGTATCAAATCCTTTAACAAGGTGTTACTTAGTTGTAAGTTGAAGTCCTCTAACAAGGCACACTTCTAACAAGGTGTTGAAATCCTCTAACAAGGTGAAACCTAACACTCTTTGTAAGCATTTAATAGGGCAGACCTTTCACAAGGTAGATCATGTTTCATGGTCAAAACATTGTAACTTTTGTTGAATACACTTTATTGCTATAGTAGTGAATATTTGTGTGTGTCATCCCCACCCCATGTTTACCTTTTTCACTTGGAAGGTTTTTGGGTAATTATATCTAGTGTTTTGTGTGTGAATGCTTGCATGTTTACATGATTTAAATGTATATTCTTTACATGTTATTTCATTTTTCTCATTGAATGGATGAGATGGATGCATGGTGAAAGTTTCATGGGTTAAAATTTAAACTATTGATTCACCCTGCTCCCACCCCCCTCTCAGAAGTTTACTTCCCTGTTGTAATTTCAACATTCATAAAATGTTTAAGACTCTAATCCAACATCAAGCTTCTAACACTAATAAAATTAAATAGAAACTAACATTGGTTATTTGTGTGACCTTAGTCCTAATGACTAACTCATTTAGCCCATATAGAAAATGAACTTATAAGGTCTTAAACCAAACTAAACTTCTTGATTTGGCTACAGTAAAAAACAAGCCAAAATACTAGACATGGAGAGGCTAGCCTAGGTGTGCTCCTACACCAATATTATGTTTTAAGTATCTCTTTAATTAATTTTTATCTAACATGTGTATGCAGGGGGAGCATCTAGTGTTTCTTATCATGTATATGATCATCTAGGTACTATTCATTTACTCCAACTGGCTTTATAGGTCTAAGTGTGCCTTTACAACTCTCAATGGTGAACATTAAACCATATTTAAACCTACATTTTACATTGTTCTATTAAGGAAAAAAATTGAAACTCCATTACCTTATTATATTGTCAAGGGGACAAACCTTGAATCCTTATCGTTTGTCTTGGCTTGATTTGGGGGTGTGTATATTTTTTGTTGAATTTTATTTAATGATGTATTCATTTTTAGGTAGATCTAAATTGATTAATTTTTTATTCGTAGATTTTAATATTCATCTTTTTATGTACTTATTACATGGGTGTCTCCTTATCTAAGATGTATCTATGTGGTTAATGGCAACTATTAAATAATAGTATTTGGTTGAGTGAAAAATCATTTGATTATAATAATTAGATTTATTTTATAAACTCGTACTAGTGATGAAGTGGTTGTGAAATAGTTTCTATTATTGGTCCCAATTGGTACAAAGAGTGGGGTGAATCAGTACACCCAATTTTACAAATTATATAGGTTAATGTAGCTAGTTTAAACACACACCTTGCTACTCACATCTATACTATTAAGGTAATGATAAAAGAAATGTAGTAAAACCATAAAAGCTTACACAAGAATACATACATAAATTACACAAATATTTTTTTTTCGAAACCCTCGATGTGAGGGTGAAAATCATGATGGAGGTAATATACCCCCTAGCCTTTCCTTGCAAGTAAAATGGTGCCGAATTAAAGGCTTACATATGTTCCTTTTGAGAATGCATCATGTTAGGGACACATATAATCTATTAGGATTATAGTAGCCTATCAAGGATACCTTTATAGAGAATTTTGATCTCTTTCTAAGAGATATCTTGCTAGAGGATTTTGAAGACATAGTACAAGTCATCTTTGTCAAAATATTACAATAGTTGCAAAGGTAAGAAAGAAAACTAAAGAATATATCTAAATATTTGGCACACCTTGATTGGTAGGTGCTCTATGAAAATTCCTCAAAGATGTTGTGATCTCCTTCCTCTGATTTGGTTGTCTCGATAAACTTTATTTTCACTTCTTCCCCTCATGCTTGTACACAAGTATTTTATTATGCTCTATTCATAACAATTTTGGTCAACCTTTACATATCTCTACTCAAAATATTTATAAAAACTACAACAATGACAAAAATTTCAAAATTAATTATGAGTGTTCTTAAATTACTCATTCTATTTATGGTTTGAAACACAAATTATCCCACTCAAACTATGAATTTGAAATTTTAATTGCATGGTGAGCATAGTCACTAGACCCCCATGACTACCTATCCATAGGTGCCTATACATGTGGGCTTGTATACACATCTATAAAGTATACTTTTAGACCTAATTTCTTGCACACTTTTTTCACATCCACTACTTCTCTTTCTGTATATGTCACATCACCTTTAGGCCTTATTTGGTTTTGTCACATTAGTGGTGAATAGGAAGTGACCATGAAAATTTCTCATCTGTGTCCTTTATTTTTTCAAGATGGCTATGCTATTCTACCGATGGTTTCACTTGTAAAACCTTCATCCTCTTGTTAATTGGTTTCCAATCAATGACAACACTTAGACCCCTACTCAATTCTTGAGTTCTCTTCTCACTTTTTAATGGTTAATTATGCCATTATAGTTTAGTCCAACAATCTCCCTCTTATACACTAATGGAAAACCCTTTATACTTGAAAATAAATTTTAAGGTTCAAAATAGTTATATTACTTCATAGGTTTATGATAACCTGTCTCCTTTCTACCTATTTGTTACCTTAGACTTTTTGAGTCTACTCCCCCTTTTTGAATGCTTCCTTTTATGTTATCTCCTTAGGTTTCTTACTTTTTTCCCATTTTCTCCTATATTCTTCTCTTGGTCTCCCTCTTGCATATTTGTCTCCACCTTTCTAAAGGCTATTCATCTCCCCCTTTTTATTTTCATCTGTATCCACTCTTTTTCATCTTAATCTCCCCCTTTTTGTAATCAATGACAATGAATGCCACTAGGTTAAAACTTATTTTCCTGTAGATTTTCCTACTTATGTATATTCTCCCCCTTTATAATTCTTTTCCTTCCTTGGTTGGGCTTATAGATTCTAAAATGTGTCCTTATATTTGTCTCTTGTTATATTTAGTAGAGTCTCCCATGACTCTTTCATGTATTTGTGTGTCTGTACTACACTCCTAAGATTTTCTAGTTGCCTGTAGAGTGCATATTCTATCTCTTCTAGTGGCAAGCCTATATGAGCATATAACTCTTTGAGATATTCATTGATTACCCCTATCAATAGGGTAAGGAAATATTGGATTTCCATTAGTTAGATAGCTCTCTTATCCTCTTCTGCTCTTAGTTGATATACCTACTACATTGTATCCTAGATTTTTACACTATGTTATGTGATTGGCCCAAAGAGTGGATCAGAATCTTGGGAAGCTTCATCATGCTCCTATTAATCCTTCGTTCTCTTTTTCTCCAAATCACTAGTTAAGTTGTGTGACATACTTGGTTTTTGAAATATTGTGGTTATTTCTTTTAGTGCTTCAAATAACTCATTCTTGAGTGTCGTTAACTCCCATTTCTTCTTTGTAACTAGCTTCTTCTCTTCTTCAAGAGATTTTAGTGGAACTTGTTATTTTGCAAGCTTTGGCATATTTCATACTCTATCATGTAGGTGTCCTATGATATATTTAATCTAACTGATCATATCATCCTCCTCCTTGTACAATGCTCCCTCAAAAAGTCCTTTCAGTATGTTAGGAGAAGTTACTAATGTGCTTGCTCAATCATACCTCTTATTGTTTAGCTTCATTGGTTTTTTTCAATCTATATGTTGAGCATATATATTTATTTATTTTATGTACATTTGGTGAGAATTTTGTTCCCATTTATTCAACTCTTTTATAGAGTTCTTCCATCTTTTCATCTTCTACTACATTAGTATCATAGAGTTCATCATCTTCCTTTAATGTTGATGAATCTGTCAACTCTTGGGATTCTTGTCTCCCTCTACACTTTTTCTTTCTTTTTTATTCCTCTAAATATATTTTCCTCTAGTCTATGTTCTAATCTAGCTTTTTGACACTCATTTATCCTTTAGATAGTGTCATTGATGGCTAGGACTTTGTTAGTGTTTTCTCCTATTGTGTTGATGGTAATTCTTCTTGTCTTTTTGTTTGCTCAAATTATTTTTCCTATTTTCCCCCTTTATCTAAAACCAATTCCATTGTGAGAATTTGTGTGCCACCAATTCCATCATCTATTGTCTTTTCATCAGTTTCTCCTTCCTTCTCTCCTTGTCTACACTAGTACATTTGAGACCATTTTTCGACCATTAATGGTCAAAATTTTGACCATTAATGATCAAAATTTCCACCCAATTTTTGACCAAACTTTGACCAACTTCAACCAACCCATTGGTCGAAATTTTTTCGGTCGAAATTTCAACCAACCTTATGTTGGTCAAAATTTTGACCAATATGTTGGTCAAAAAATCTCAATTGCCATTTGCAAGTTCTGACAGGAATTGGTCAAAATTTCGACCAATAAAGGTAGAAATTTCCACCAATGAAAGTCAAAAGTTTCGACCAAGCAAGGTAGAAATTTCAACCAATGAGGGTTAAAAATTTTGTGGATTAAGGTAGAAATTTCAACCAATGAAGGTCAAAAATTTTGACTAGTGAAGGTCAAAGAAGTTGAACCAAAAAAAGTAGAAATTTTGACCAATAAAGGTCAAAAGTTTCGACCAACGAAGGTAGAAATTTCTACCAACAGAAAGGTGTAAATTTTTTTTCAGGCATTCTATAAAACAGTCACATGTCTTGCGTATGATATGACATTTTGCATGCATCCTGCACTCTCTCATCCGGCTGATGATGGATTACAGAGAGTGATCTGAAACCATGATGCTAAAAAACACACACAATCAAATCCAAAATGAACTTACATTACAAATGGATTGTGGAAATCTGATATTGTTAATTTTGCATGCATGTCCACTAGGACAAATATATGTTTAAGTTGTGATTGTCCTGGTAGACATGCATGCAATTTTACCAATATCAGATTTCCACAATCCATTTGTAGTGCATGTTCATTTTGGATTTGATTGTGTGTTTTTTAGCATCATGGTTTCAGATCACTCTGCATAATCCATCATTAGCCGGATGAGAGAGAGTGCAGGATACATGCAAAATGTCATATCATACACAAGACATGTGACTATTTTATAGAATGCCTGAAAAAAAATTTACTAGTGAGTTGGTCAAAATTTTGACCAGATAAATTTTGACCAATGGTTTGGTCAAATTTGGTCGAAAATTTGATCAATGAAGGTCAAAAAATGAACCCAAATGCACTAGTATGCTCGCCAAGTTGACTCTTTGAGTTCGATCATCAAGTCACCCCACTAAAGTGCCTCAACAAGGTCAATCTTTAGGTCTACTCATCGAGATTACTCACCAAGTCAGCTCGCCATGTCACATCTCTAAGTGGCCTCACTAAGTCGGCTCGCCAACTTGCCCCACCAAGTTGCCACTTTAAGCCCGCTCACCATGTTAGATCGCCAGGCCAGCTCCCAGCCAAGTTAGTTCACCAAGCTGACAATTGAAGTACGCTCACCAAGTCGACTCTCTAAGTTCACTCACCAAGTTTGCCCCCTAGGCCAACTCTCCAGGTTGGCTCACCAAGTCACCCCCACCCAGTCACCTCAACAGGTTGACTCATTAAGTCAGCTCACGAAGTTGACTCACCCAATGGTTTTACCACCTTGCCCCACCAAGTGAGCTCACTCAGTGTGCTTACGAAGTTGCCCCATATAGTTGCTTCTCTAAGCTCGCTCACCATGTAAACTCACTTGGTGGGCACGCCAAGTTTTGTCATCAAGTCACCCCACCAAAGCACCTCATCAAGGTTAGTCTTTAAGTACACTTAGTAGGTCAGCTCACCAAGTTGCTTTGCAAAGTCGCCTCACCAAGTGGCCTTGATAAGTCATCTCACGAACTTGCACCACCAAGTTGCCACTTTAAGTCGACTCGCCATATCAGCTTGCCAAGCTGACTCTCATAGTCAGCTCACCAAGCTGACAATTCAAGTACGCTCACCAAGTCAACTCTTTAAGTTTGCTCACCAAGTCCGCCCTAGGTCAACTCTCTAGGTCAGCCCACCAAGTCACCCCCACCGAGTCACCTCAAGGAGTTGACTCTTTAAGTCAGCTCACCGAGTCTACTATTCAAGTACGCACGCCAGGTCAGCTCGCCAAGCCCACCAAGTCATGTCACCAAGTTGATTGTTCCAGCTTTGTTACTTTTATACCAACTAAAGCTTGTGCTTGGACTATTGACTTGACCTATCAGAGGCTCTGCAAATGATTCTTCTTTTACATTGACTGAAGGAAGTGTATAGCCTAAATTTTTTTTTGTACTTGCAGAGTTAAGGGCACTACTGAAAAATGCCCCAATTCCTGATGTTGATGGTTGAACTTCCTAAAATAATAAAAGACGACATCAATGCATCAAGCAAATTGTTATGTGCTCTACTTTTCTAACAGAAATATTGGAAAAGCACCCAAATGCTATTGTAATAATCAATAAAGCACACAAAATAATAATATGAAAGATTAAATTGTATAATGAACATATAACCTAGTCAGACTTAAGCCAAGAAATATGACATAACTTCACATTTCATTACTTTGTAAGTCCAATAAGCAGGAAAGCCAACTTGGTTTAATATAGTTTTTCCAATTATAGTTACCTTTTGGTCAACTTAACTAAATTGCTAATATAATAATATTTTTAGCTCAAAAAAGGGACATGTCCCCTTCTCAGTCTTAATGCATATTAAAAACTTGGTGTATGAAATGTAAAGGCGGAAGGCGATTCAATGATCATTAGCCATGCCATTCAAAGCAGGAGATTTTCAAACTGGACAAGCATCAATATTAAACAAAAACATTGACTTATCCTGTATCGTCAGAGCCCTTTCCCTACACCATGTATATAGACTTTAGAGAAATCAATGATGAAGCAACTAATCAACTAACTATACCATTGATAAAGAAGTGGAGTGCGTAATTGACAAACATGTTGATGCGTAGAAATATTTTGATACTATGAAATTATTAAAAAGTTGTTGTCTCCAGCATTGATCTTCAATCATATAGTTTGGCAAAGGGTAAAATTTCATAGGATTTGGCCTTACATGATAAATTATTGATGAGCAACATTGGTGACTTGAGAAGCATGCAAATAAATTGATTTCATAAAGAAATATAATGGGTGAGTACAAAAACTGTAATGACATTTATGTAGGAAGAATTATGAACATTAAGTTGAAAGTGACATCTATGTTAGTTGTGATATTCATATCTGTTGATATATGACAGCTTCAGTCAGATTATCTTCATAACAAGTCTAAAACTATACCAGCTTCATATCTAAGTAAGTTGAATCATGTGCATAATATATATATTCAATATCTTGTATATGGATCAATTATCTTGGATTCAGTGAGCTACTGAACACCAACTAATCGTGACCTTTCACAATTAAGAGCCATGACCAATCCTAAAGTTGCTATTGAATATAATATATATATATTCTCTCTTGATGGGAAGATACACATTGAAATCAATAAATGTGACATATTTCCTATAGTTCGAAGATCATCATATTTACAGGACAATACTTATCATCTTAATCAACTATCTCATTTTAGCTAGTATCAGAGCAAAATTTGGGAGACATAAAAGTTACAGTAGGATAGTCAATTGGCAGGTGAAAAGGATTCTAGTTGTCCTATATGAAAATAACTTCATGAAGCGATAATGGAAGAAGGGCGTTAACATTAGAGGAAGTATTTCAACACCTTCTTAAAATTGCAATATTAGAGCCACTTGATCTTAGGGGTCTTTCAAAGGACTAAAGTTGAATAAAAAATGGATTGCTGATAAACTTGAACTTATTATGAATATTTGGAATACAGGTGGTGAGACAAGGAAGTGAGAGCACATGTCCCAAGTTTTAGATCTCCTGCATAGTGTTGTGAGATCAATGTTTGGACGTGTACTTGTGTAGGTCATAGTATAGGATGGAAAGCTTCAATGATGAATCAGAAGTCTATGTCACTCATGAATGTATATACAATGCTTCTTCACTCTTCTCATGGATGTATTAGCATCTGTGGCACATTTTGGTACCACTTGTAGCTCCCAATCCATGTTCAAGTTGTTGAACACTACAAAACTTAGGCGAGTTAGGCAATCAATTATCAATGTTGTGATAGATGCAAAACATGTTCAACATTCTTGTTTGCACTTCAATGTTGCTGAACGTCAGAGGGAGATAAGATGGACAATCCCAAGAAGAGATATTGGAGAGTGTTTGATGTCAATGCTCATGGGCAACATGACTTGGGAATGTTAGAATGCCAATGGTTGATTAATGTCAGTGCTCAAGTCAGCACCAAATGTGGGGACTGTCGATGTTTGATGTTTGTTCTGGCATTGCAGATTAATCAAAGTTTGGATCACATGATGCTTGAATATGGTTGCTTCAAGGAAATGTCACATGATGTGCTTAATCTTGCTGATACAATGTTCTGGGAACATTCTGCACATCAAATGTCTAGTACAATCAACATTGAGATGATTTCTTTCAAGGCACAGTAGAATATACTGAGCACTCCCTATTTAAAGATGAGGATTTGCAATGAACATGGTAGATGCTTGCAGATGATGCAAATTTAAGAGAAATACTCATCTTTCCAAGCACTTGTTGAATGGACTTTAGGGATGACATGACAATGCTGAGCTGGAGATGTATCATTGGGTTTGATGGATCTATATGCTATTGGGGGATCGGGCTTGCTGGGTGGATGTGCAATGCTATGACAAAGCTCTGCAATAATTGACTTCTCTAGATTGAAGATAAAGATTCATGGTGGCTTGGTGTAGATAGCTCAGCCATGATATCAATGCTACCTATGTGACTCAGCTGATCATTTGGAGTAGATTGGGTGGTTGCCAAGAGAGATATAAAGTAATAAACTTTGCATCAAATCAACCGGAGCTCTTGATTAATATCTTTCTTGTGATTTGATTGATTGCATTTGTACCTACTGAGAAATCACCATAACATATGAGGCAATCATTGTTGGGTAGTGCGAGCAGTCATCTAAGAAATTATTGCCATGCAAGATTACAGAATCATAATCAGAAGAAACATTTTCATTTTTCAATAATGTTGTCCAATCTGCAAACTTAGTGTAAGAGAGGTCGCAGGGAAGGACTTCCATCAAGCCAACTAGCTTGGAGGAGAAGTAGGAAATGAAACTAATACAATTCTTGAAGAAGCATCTGATGGAAACTTTCTTTCAAAATCACAGGCTCTTGTGGCATTGAATGAAGAAGAAGTCACTGTTGTAACTTTGAGGGGGTTTGGGATCTTGCATTTGAACACCCTCATTCATTTGAAGGCCCAAAGATTTTTTTTTATAGGCACTGTACTTATGAGGCCTATGCCAAGTTCAAGATGTATCCAAAATTTTATAGTACAGAGGAAGTGACTGAGATCAAAAATGATGAGTATGGGTTATCTAGAAAAGACTGAAAAGACTTTGCAGGGTTACTTGGCTTATTGTGGATTTGGACTCTTTTCTTACCTAAAGCAGTTGCAGTATTGGGAATCTTCTTCATTTGGTTTTATCAGAAATATCTACAAACTTGAGCTCACATGCACTAATTGAGCTGCCTAAGGAAGGAATTGTGGAGCATGATATCAGTGATAGGATAATGGATTATCTTAGTATTCCTCAAATGAATCAATTAACTAGATGGCACAAACTGTAAGGGAATGAGCCTCGTGATAATGGAAAATTGATGATAGTGTGATAGGGAAGAGAATTCAATAATAGAGGCTAAGTATACTTTATTTTCTAAGTATACTAACTTCTACTAATTCTACTAACTGCTACTAATAATGGGACTCCAGGACTGCCACTCCTTGTCCATGCTTGCATTGTATTATTCTTAATGAGAAGGGTTCAAAAAAGAAGACATTCCATCTAGGTAGACCAAAAGGTCAAAGGAATAACCTCCAACTCGAGCACCTGAAACAACACAAACAAAACTGAAGTAACATAACAAAGTAGAAAGTCTACATGTAAAACTGAGCAAATAGAAGCTAGCAACAAGTATGTAAGGAAGAGTTGGGTACTCCTAAAGCAATCTCTCCATGTAGATAAAAATTTTCCTAGTCTAAAACTCATGGACATGTAGCAAAGATTTTGGAACTATTATCCCTTGCTTAGCCACCTCAAAAGCATGCATACAAGTGGCTTTGTCAACTGGCCTTTTCCTTCACTTGATCGTACACTCTTTGTATTCTTTTCCTTTTATGTTCTTGGCTATTTGGATATCTATGATAGCTTGAACTTCTTTTCTCATTAGGGGCAGTTATCATACCCAACTTTTCTTGTAACCTTTTGAAGTTGCTCCTTGTTTTCACAATTTTGTTCTTGCTAACAATAATATGAATCAATATAATGATCATTAGAAAGGACTAAATTCACTAAATCATATTAACGAAGTAGAATTTTCTAAAATACAATGTTGTTTCACATGATGATACTTTATATAAAAACCCTACTCAAATTATATTTTCATCTAATACAAACTAATTCAACTCTCTCTACCTCAAGAAACTTGAAGTCTGGTTGAAGAGTGAAACAGATTCCTTCTTGAGTCAGCAATGAGCAAATAACAAGAGAAAACCTTTCAGGTATGCGTATTGGATACTGGTACACGAGTCTGTTGAATTTTTTTGCAAATAGAGACTACACATTAATTTCATTAAAAATGAGATTGCCAATAGGAGTTACAACACATGAAAATTAAGAGAATAAATATAAGACTAAAGAGAGTGGAGGACATGAGGATCACTCTTTGCAATTCTAAATAATATCTTTTGAATTAAGAAATTGATCTCCATGCTACTGACATCAACAAGGAATACAATGGAAGAGGACCCATTTGATTTCCATGCTGCTGACATCAATAGGCATATAGTCTGGCATTGACACAATGTCCATATTGGTGTGCATCTAAAACCATTCACATTCTATAAAAGGAGATTTTGCATCACTACATAAAGTAACTTAGAGAAACTAAACTAAACAAATCCAAGGGTCTTTTTTAATACATTGAAGAGAATAGAGACACTCCAAATCTATTCTGTTATTGAAGAGTACAATATAGACAGAAAATGAAGCTATGGTGCAGAATTTATGTAGAAGATACTGACCTGATGTTAATTATTTATTAACAAAGTGCTCTAGTTGTCAATATCCTTAAGACTGAATCATAAGAATTTTTGTAGTAAAATCATTCATCTAGAATTAGAAACAAAACAAATTAGAGAAAATGTCTTATACCCTAGATAACTATGGTGCCTATTTGCAACAAAAAAAAATTGTAAATTACGATTTTGTACTAGACCATGTTGATTGTTGCATAACAAGAGAGTTTTTTGAGTTTCTATCAGTGCTTTAGACTGCAAGTTTAAGTCAAGGAATTGCTCATCTGTCTCATATAATTCATCTAATTTCATATTATATATCATAAACACAATCTTATATACCCTTGTATTATTTACACATTTCTAGAACTAAGAAGTTTTTCAGTGTCTTGAGCTATAGATAGAATCAGTTTTTATCATGCATCAGACAATCAAATTTTAGTTGAGCCATGGACAAAAGCTATTTTTATTCATGAATCAATCTGGATATTGTGCCAGATATCTTTTGAATGGCAACCATTTCCATGAAAGAATTTGAGCATACATAAGACTTGCACAGGGGAAGCTAAAACGAAAAAATCCAGTTGATGCTTAAATGTTTAGGGAATAATCAATGGAACAATGAAAGCACCCACAAGGCTAGAAAATTGATATGGGCATTGGAAATATAGGCTACCAGATATCTTGGTTCTCACAATGTAAACCACTTTAATGAAAAAATTTAGCAATCATTAAGTTTTGCAGACAGAAAGCTGAAAAGAATAATATAATTGATGTATAAATGCTTGCAAAGTCAAAGGATCAATAAAGCACCTACAGAGTCAGAAAAATCATAAATGATAGAATAAACATTAGAAATAAAGGTACGATTAAGTAAAAATTTTCATTACATCTCATATAGCAGATTCAGAATTACATCCCATTGATATATCAAAGACTTCAAAAATAATTTGGCATCAACCGTACAAATTATTTGGGTCACCAGCATAGAAAACAATCTTTTCATTAAAAGAGTTATTTGAGCTTAAAAAGGCTAGTTATGACAACATCAAAAGATATAAATGAGTTAAGGTCTCTAATAAAACAGCTAGTAGAGATATCTGTTATTAAATATGAAGATATTCAAATTGTATAATTGGACAAGTTAATCCTGAATATAATAATATTACATTTCACTTGGTATGCTTATTTCAGAATTGTTTGGTACTATGGTTTCTACTCTCTAGTAGAAGAAAAAAAATTATTTAAGATGAAATCCAACAAGATGGAGGTTTTGGAAGAGCAACTAGAAAAAAAGTTGGCAAGAGTGGGCATTAAACTTGCACCATGAACACTGATAGTATTTACCATAGCATGTTAATTAAGAGATTATCAAGAGTCAAGGGCAAGTCAAATTATTACCAAAAATTGCATAGAATTGTCTCTAATTTATAGTGAATACTGACTAATATTCTTAAGCTTAGTTTGAGGCTTGAGCATCAGAAGTATTAAAAGAATGAAAACAAACTAGGAAAATTGATGATCTACAATAATGAAAATTACTCAGAAGCCAAATGAGACAAATTGCAGTAAATTGCAAGGGTTGGAATAAGTGTTGATAAGTTTACCAGTAATAGTCCTAAAATTAAAGTTAGCGAGTCCTTTCCCAACAGAATTCTGCCATATTGCTTCTAATGCTGGAACAATAGGAGCTACATCTGTACCAGAAGCCAGAAATCCCAGCCTTGTAAAATCATTTGCCATTTCTACATAATCTTCATTCACAACATGGACAACTGCATCGATCAAGATTTGTTTATTTTGCTGAGACATCACAATCAAACAAGAGATATTAATTCATTGTTGAGCAATAAATCCACCAATTATCTCTCCTCTCTCAGACAGGTATAAAATTCAGTTGGTTTCAATTCTATAGATCTAAAAAATACCTTCTAAGACTTTCAGTTAAATCAAGCCACATATAAGATAAATAAATTAAAAATGAAAAAAGCATCCCCAAAGAATTTGGATGAATTTTGGCATTAAAAATCAGAAAAAGAAAACACTTCTTTCTTAGAATTCTCTTTGCCAAAGCAACAACATGGGGGGGGAAGGGCACAAGGTTTAAATTCATGTCTGTGGACAATAAGATTGAAATGAAGTTCTGCATGGGAAAAGATTTGGCAATAAAAAGGCTCGAAACTTAGAGGAATGGATTAAAATATTTCTTAAAATAGTGAAAATTAAATATGATACAATACATCCATTTAGACAATATGATTTTATCTTTTCTTCCTGTCACTTCTTAAATTTCCATTGGTTGATTGCTTGGGCAGAACCCACATCCATCTATGTGACTTTTGAAATTTGGAACTTATGCATATTATGGTGTTATGAAAATATGATATTATGATGAATTTGTAATATCTTAACATTTTAATTTTCAACTCTCGACCATACGAGAAACCTACAATTTTTTAATATGTCAAGCTTACAATTTTCAATTTATGACCTCACACCAATACACCATGTCATGATATCTTAGCTCTATTATTTGAAGCCCCTGATCATATGGAATGTCATGACATCGTAATAGTCAAACTCTATCCTTCTGATCTTATGGCTATAGTGTAGCATCTTACATCTTCCTCCTTAGTGTCCTGACCTTATGATGAGCCTCCTGTAGATGCCACATGGCACTTCCTGCTGCAAGCATTTCATTGGTCAAAATAATCATTTAGTCACTGCCTTTCAATTGGCTAGAAGGGTGGGCCCCTCCACATGTGGGCCAAAAATCATGATTGTCACTGTTTTTCACGGGTAAAACATGAGGTTTTACAAAGCAACTATGCAATATACTTATCCCAACTCCACCAAATTCATAGATTCATCATATTTTGTGCCTAATTAGACAAATCCATCATCAATTTCATCCTACGAGGACTTTTGATATGAAACCCCCAAATTCAAGCCTTAAAACCCTCAAAATCAAGGGTATCACCAATCTAGGTCAAGCACACACTTCCAGGATCTAAAAATTAGGATTCACCTTCCAATCATCATGTCTTCAAAGAATATCAAATAAAAAGTATACCTTGTTAAGCTAGATGTACGGCTGCATAACACCTAGCACTCATTTGGGTACCCAAATTAGTCGTTCCAGCACTCAAATTTGCATTTCTTTCACAATAACCTGAAAATCTTCACTTTTCTTGCATATTAGAGGTTAGTTGGGTATGTTAGTGCTATGGGTTCCATCCCAAGATGCAGTTAAGAGTACACATTGGATGGAACCCTCATTTCTTCATGTTAAACTAGGCAAAACTGTGACTTTTGGCGTGACAGCAGCAATAAAGATAGGCCCTAGATTAGTGACCCCAAAATCGAGGGTTTGGTGGCAAATGTGTTGTGTAAAGCGTAGAACCTTAAAATCTTGAAAATCTATTGTTTCTCAACCCCTAGAAGGACTATTTCACCCTTTCGAATCGTAGGGTTCAGTGGAGTTGTGGGTTGCTGTGTAAAATTGGAGAATTAGGCCTAGTGTGGATACACTATGGGTATCGGATCTTGGGTATGGTCCAAAATGTTTGATATTAAAACTTAGGGAGGATGTATAGATCCCAAAAGGGTATCTTAATCAGGTTTTAGCTTCTGTAGTTGTTTGGGAACTATTCGAGAGAAATCCAAATTAGTGACTGGTGAGGGCTACTAGCTTTAAGGCTAGATATGAATGTTGGGTAAGAGATTAGTTGTCCAAAATGAATGGATGGATGGAACATGGGGGGAAGGCCATGAGGAGATGATTCACAAAGGAAGAATGAAGGTTGAAGCCTTGGAAGAAGTTATGGTGTTTGGGAAACTTTAAGTGCACTTGGGGTAGCATGGAAGGTAAGTCCTTGAGGGGACATTGGAGTAAAGAGTTGTTGCTAAATGAATGGATTTTCTATCTCATATGAAGAAGATGGATACCACACACCACCTCTGCATCATAGAGTAAGAGTGCATTGTGCTTGTTATGGCGCTTGGGAATGTAGTTTCTTCATGTGATGCATTGGTCTTGGGGATCAATCTCGATTCGGTGTCAATGTTGGGATTTCTCAACAAGAAGCAATGGAACTGGTTGGGATTCACTGGAGTGACCTTGGAAGATATAAGGATGAAAGTTTCAGATGTTTAGGTGTTATTCACCATTTGACTAGTTACTTTGTGTCCCTGTTTCATCTAGAGATTGATTGGGACAAGATTCTCAATAAGGATTGGAGCATTGATCAAATTGGTACACTTGAGATCGTTGCTTGGCAATCCCTGGTGAAGGAAGGCTCACTCCTCTAATTGTGAACTTATTGGTTGGTTGCAGACCAGCCACACCACTCTGTAGTTTTCCATAATAGTAGAGAGTTGGCAAGTTCTTCTTGGCCAAGGCGGGGAGAGTTCATAGTCTCAGACTTGTGCAGGCTTCTTCCAGCTACTTTTGAGGCAATCTGGACTGAGGCATTACTCAAAATTCATGCTAAGACTAGAGGCCACTCCTATGCTTCGAATAGAGTGTTGAAATTGGTGATATCAAAATGTATTTCACAAATTCATGTTATGGGCAGCAGTAGTCGTGGATCATTTTAGACCTACCACATGCGAAGTGACCATTTTATGTTAGTTTGAGCTTCACCTAGTTTCAAGAATACTATAATATTCTCTACTTAACAAGGCCAACCACGTGAAGGTGGAAGCTCATCTAGCCTCAACCCCCCTCCCCCTAACATCAATCTAAAGTACCCATTATCATCTAATTACATACTTCATTGATTCATTCATCCATTTATGAACCATAACATTCAATCAATACAATCACATAACATTCATTAATATGATATAAAATTCATTAATACACAATACTAATCAAGACTTCATTAAGACGTAACAATATTCATTAACATAAGATAAAAATCAGTATTAATACGAATCATTCATACATAATTACTTAAAACAAATTTCTTTCATTATCCAACAAGGTTTTTGAAAGAAGATTTTTAAAACATCATTTCTTCTTTTTGTTTTTATGAGCTCTCTTAAGAAAAGTGCTCATAGGAGCATCCATAGCTGCATCATTCTCCTCCTCTTCTAGCACGTGTAATGTCAAATTACGATGGCTCCTTCTCTTTGCAGGAGCAGGAGGCTGCTGCACTAAAGGGGGATCTATTGCAAGAATAAGTGAATGGGATAAATTGACATACTCTTTTTCTTTTTTTTAACTGTTACCAGTCTATAATTAAGTACTAGTACAACATAACATGCATTTTTCTTACCTGACAATGCCACATCATGTACATTAACATTTTGATCTGCTGCCACGTCAACATGTTGAACACTTGGAACATGTTCCACTCCTTCGACATGATGTTCAACATGCTCTGAAATATTCAAAAAAATATTATCATGAGTGATGGATTCATTTTGAGCACTGCACATGAAATATGAGTCAATAAATTTGACTCAAATACTGCACAGTTAAATCATGATAGCAATATCAAAATATTTACTCTATGAGATTTGTTAGGACAAATGATTTATCAAAGTACAGAGTTGGAAATCATTATCAACTACTGATCAAAAGCTTAAAGATCCCTATTTTAAAATAATGAATATGTTTTAGCAACAAGAGATAATCTTTAAAGTAGTGTTAGAGAAATAAGAACAAAACTATGTGAATGATCCAAATCATATAATAAATTGCCTTGCCAATCTATAAAGCTGGTTCTCATTGCTCAAGAATACCCTAAATACATAATACAAGAAATGCAAACTACTATGATTTAATAAACAACAAATAGCCAAGAGAAAAGTCTCAGCTCAAACAAACAAAATCTCATGTACACTGCAATGGAATTGAGCAGCAACACAGACACACCTTCCAGTGATGAAAACTATAGTTATGGATTTTCAAATCATACAGTAAAATAGCCTCAACGACCTAAAGACCTAGTGGTAATGGCTCACAAACTAATATCAGTCTTTAAACAATACATTTTCTAAAAGATCTGCACAATGAGCATAGAATATATGTTTCGATAAGAGCATGCTTGGACAATAAATGGAAGGAGAACATTTCATATTTCTGATTGCATAATTAATTTCCAATAGCAAATTAATACCTCCACCACTATAATGCACATTATGGCCTTCGTCACGAGCAGGTTCTGTGGTAGGATATGAAGGCTGCAATAAAATGTTATGCACATTGTTATGTAGTCAATTTACGTTCAAAACTAATACCAAAAAAGAAAAGGATCAACTATTCAATTTCATTTACTTTTCATCTAACCAATTTACCTATGAGATATCATTTGTTGAACTGGATTCTTGAGCAAGGCTTATAGATTCTTTGAGTAGGCGTGCAACCATGAATTTATAGCCTTCCTTCAAGGCAATTTTTCTATCTTCATCTGTGACCTCCACATTGAATTCTATGCCCTGTATTTTCTGCTTAATATCATCAGTTTTGTATGTATGGTTTCACTAAACAAAATTGTTTGCAACATTATATTAAAAAAATTTATTTCATATCATTGCTCCTTCTTACAACTCGAGACTGGAGATTCATATAGCCACCAGAGCCAAGTTTGTGTTGGCCAAACTTTTCTACTCTCGCTTTTGTAGCCACGGATGTGTCCTACAATCTATGAACAATTTCAAACATCTTAGATTATATATTTACAAATATGAATAATTAGTGCATGATTACAATGTACTTAATACTATCATGACATACCTCTTTTTGCCTTGTGTTGCTTCATTACCTCTATCTTCAGATTGCCTTTTCTCCTTTGCATCTTCTACTATTTCATTCCACTCCATTGGTGGAATCATAGCTGGACGGTCGTACTTTGGGTTATCCTTAAGAGCCCTTCTATATTGATCCCTCATAGTCTTTATATACTTTGCTGCTCTTTTGAGAAGTAGGCCATTGTCAAACATGTCTTTTCCAAATTTTTCGTCAAAAGATGCAATGAGCTGATTTTTTTAATTCCATGGTTTGTAAATTCCACCTTTTTAAAAACAAATAGATTGTTAGATCAATAGCTTTAATATATTATAGTAAATGAAAGAAAAGAAAAATTATGTAGAAATGATATGAAACTACGTACCTTTTACGTATGGTGGGTCTGAATAGTCTCAATGTCATATGAAAAAGATGTTCAAAGAAAACATTATTACCTACAAAAACATAAAGGATTTATCAGTCCAAAACGAGTAATATAAAAATAGATTTTTTTTACACTTTAAATAAAAACAATTTTAAAGCACCTAGAAGCTTTCGTTCTCTTAACGGAAACATAGTTTTCTTATTCAGCAATAATGTCCCTTCATATGAACCAGTACTAATGACACGAATTGCTCCAGGAAATGGATCAACTTCACTAGTACTGCTCTTTGCTAGTCTATCAACTGAAACATTGTGACAATTAAAGTAGACACCAAATGAATTAAAGAATACTTATGGATATAATCAAATTGAAGAAATTGACTAGCATAAATGTTTTTTCCTCGCATTCCATTAAGGATTTAATTCAGGATAATCAAATAGTGTATTAAAGATACCATATTTTTAGAAATCATGATATATTGTTGTTTATGTTTATGATAAGATAATGTGTGATTTTTAATCATCTATATTTAGGATAGCTTTCAATGGTCCATGGTCTGTTATCACAGTGACAGTTCAAGAATATAAAAGTATCTATGCACATACATTGTACAGAAACATCGTAGAGAAACATAAAATACAAAATTAAAATATATTTTTTAAACGATGTTTCAGTTTACTTTTGGATTCAAAGGTTAGACTATTTTTTCCATGTGAATCAGAAACATTAATTCAAAAAGTAGAACAAAATCTTGCCTACGTAGTACAATATATGTATGTATGTATGTATGTGTGGTGTGTGTATGCATGTGTTTGTGTGTATGCAAGCTTCTGTAGACATCATTTAAGCACTGATATGCTACTTTGTTATTCATCAACTTGTACAAATACATTAAAAAATATAGCAAAACAAGGTTTTACCAGTTCTAGTGGGCATAGATGAAGATGTTTCCATGGCCCTTGTTGCTGACAATGCACTAGGCAATAGTGGACCAACAACTGAAGGAGGAGTCCGCACATCATAATGAGCTAAGGAATACAATATTGTTAGCAAAGACATTTGCAATGGATAAAAATCAAATCAGATACTAGCTAGAAATGTCCACAAAAAAAAAGTAAGTGTTATAATGTTGATGAAAACAAAGTGCTACTTACACGAAGGTTGTGCGCAACGACCATCACCATGTTCACCATGTGATGTCACAATTGGCACAAATGTCTATACAAGTACACATAGAATTAGAGATCAAGATCCATAAGATAGTATAAAATATTCATATCTATTGAACTTCTATTATTGCTTTAGTCGAATTACTACTTACTTGCAAAGATTGGATTCTACAGCCCAATTCCATTCTCAGTGCCTCTTTCTCCTCACTTTTGTCACCCTCGATGATAATGTTAACAAGTTCATCAGTGTATCTTTGCTTGATTTTCTGGGTGATGAACACAGGGTTAGTACTAAGGGCGATTTTATGTAGATATGAAGCTCGTATTTCATATCGCATTTGATTAGCAGTCATTCTAGCTTTTTCCTATCATTTGTGACATTAAATATCAGTAAAATTTCATCAAAACAACTCCAAAGCCATAAAGAAAAGAACATAATAATATGACATTTGTTTCTAAATTAATATTTAAATTTACAATATTTAATGTTTACCTCTACTGAAGGTGTCTGAGATGGTGCATCCATATCGCCCTGTGAAAAAAATTAGTAACTCTTAGAAATCAACAACGAAATTAAAGTAATAGACTTACCAAAAAAAAATATTAATAATAAAGTAGATTGTATATGTAAATCATTTGTCTTAAGTTAAAAATTTAGTGTAATTAATGTGTATATCTAAAAAAAAATTTACATGTTCTACTTAATGTTTATATGTGCACATATGGTTTACAAAGAAAAGTTTGGTCATACAAAACCCCATCATAGTTGACATTGATCCTAGCTGGACATTTCATTGATCATCATGATCTTCATCCATGTCATCATCATCATCATCATCATCATCACCATCTTCATCGCCATCATCATCATCTTCATCACCATCATCATCATCACCATCATCGCCATGATCATGATCGTCATCAACATCATCATGATCATTATCACCATTATCGTCAGCATGACCAAAATCATCACCATCTTCTTCATCTTCACCACTGGGTAACTGTTGTTCTTGATAATCATTTACTTCCTCTTCTGCTTCTTCAATTTCTTCTTCTTCAATCACATTATACTTTATCGGCCTTCCTCTTGGGTCATGTCTAACAACAAATGACCAACCTGGTTTCTGTGGAACACCAAAATAAAACACTTTCTTGCACTGGCTTGGAAGAACATAGTGCTCATTTCCGACTGGCTCAAATGACCTTGTATTAATCATAGTAAATCCAGTATCATGTTCAATAACAGTCCTATCAGGATCATTTCGATTCAGTCGTAACCTGAACCATTTGACGACAAATAGAACTATTTTGAATGAGTTAAAGTCACACTCAAGTATATCATCCAAAATGCCATAGTATCAATTTTTAGATCGTTGAGGATGTATGTCAGTTCTAGATGAAATATTGGTCACCACGAAGACAACACTTATCCCGAAATCACATATTTTTTTCGTTTCATCTGACTTTTTGGTGCGGAATTTATAGCCATGGTAGTACATAGCTTTGTGGTGTTTGACCTGCAATTATTCAAACATGTCAAGAATATTTGCATCGATCTGTGAGTTGATATTAAACTTATGTGTGATGATTACTAATCTTATGCATACCTTTGTATCTCTTAAGCCATATATTAGATCAAGTACCATTTCTGTAACATTGGGATCTCCATTACGATGAGCTTCTTTAACCAACGATACAACACCATCCCATGTTAATGAGCGACCATTTTCTTGAGATTGCTCAATCCATACCATCATCCAATCAAGATTGTTTGCAATATACAAGTGCAGTGCATCTCACTCACGGCCAACTATAAGGAAGACAATTACACTAGTTAGAAACAACTTATATATATTGATAATGAATAATAATTATTAAACTACAAAAAAAAAAACTTATAATTACCTGTCACCCTCCTCAATCTACCTTTCCCCCTCAAGTACTCCCCTTCGAATTTTTCATTAGAGTTGGGATCCCAAATGCGATCTACATGGATATTTGCTGCAAACTTTGGAAGATATTCAGTAATATACACCATGGTCTGGTATATCATACATCCCTCTATCATAGAACCCTCTGGACGTGCTCTTTGTTGAACCAAGCCCTTCATAAATTTCAAGTGCCTCTCAACCATCCACATTGATCTAGCTTGTACAGGTCCACACAATTCAATCTCCTCAACTTGATGTATGAGGTAGTGTTCTTGAGCATTGAAAAAGGTTGGAGGTAAACAATTTTGCATTTCACACATAAGCTGTGGAATTTTTTTCTTCCAATATTTTATGTCTTTTTTGTCAATTTTTTTAGATGATAACCATCTAAAAGAGATTCAACACACAAAACCACATAAACGAGATTTCAAATAAAATTATACAATAGATTTAAGAGACATCTACAAATCTAAAAAAAAACACTTCTAACCTCGTGTATTTTCCAAGATCGTATATAATTTGTTTAATACTATTGTCAAACTGTTGTGGAAGGGATAGAGGTAGGATGAACTGCAATCATTAAAAATGATCATTTTAATATATTATTAAATAATGCAATAGGTAGTACATTCAATCTTACAAATATATTGTAAATGGAGAACATGACTTACCTTGAGGAAGGTATGCCAATCATGTGTTTTCAACCCAGGCCCAAAATCACCTTTCTTTGATAGAAGAGTGATTATATTTGCAGCGAACCCTATTGGAAATTTTGTCTTTTTATGACTTCTTTTAATGCATCACTCTGTTGCTCCGTTAATAACCAAGGAAGGGCGCTTGTATTTATGCAGTCTCCATTGCTATTTGATTCAATGGAAGCTTTTAATGCATGATTGGATTCATGAATGTTGGTAAAAATTTTGGCAATTTGTTCTCTATTACGCCTTCCATCCAACATTCTCCATAGTGTCTCTGTTACATTCTTTCCAATATGCATACCATCAAACAAATGCGCAATTGGGAGATCCTTGTAGTATGGTAACCTACTAAATTGAGTAGGATAACTTTTCATTCCTCTAGGAAGTTGGTCATTGATGCCTTGATGACCTTCACAAGCATCAATTACAACATTAGTAACTATAAGACAATATCAAAATACAAATTTTAAACTTTGGACGACAAATTGGATATTACCTCGACAATTTAGTCGATCATATTCCAACTTCCATAAATGAGGTGTCATTCTTCGTGGCCTTGATGTTGTCTCTTCTTTCCCATTGAAAAGATGTTTTTTCGCAATTCAATACCTATGATTACTATGGAGAAAGTGTCTAAATTCATCAAACACCTGCTTTCTTAAAGTTCTCAAATGACGAGATTTCATCTTCGGACCACAAACTGGACATGCGAATTTTCCCTTTGTCTGAAGACCTACAAGATCATGTAGAAGTGGATCATGTACAATTATCATGCACAACTTAAACATTTGATAGTAATGTGTAAGCATTATAACAAACCAAAAATATGTGATATTAACAATATAACATACCACAAAAATGAGTTAACCCAGGGGCATCATGTATTGTCCATACAAGCATTGCATGGAATTGAAATTGTCGATGTTCTATCAGTCTAGAGATGTCATACATAGTGATGCCATTCCATAACTTCAACAACTCGTCAATCAGGGGCTCAATATACACGTTCATATCTTTCACTTGGTATTTACCTAGCAATTGAATGAACATAAACATTACATTATTATTATGACCATTTTCATGCGCTATTTATAAATTAATTTAGATAACTATAAAATGATAAAAATACCTGGCACGATCATTGACAACATTATGTGCTCCCTCTTTATGGGCATCCAAGGAGAAATGTTATTATTAATAACAAAAATAGGCCACACTGAGTAAACAAATCTCATATCTCCATATGGATTGACACCGTCCGCTGCCAATGAAAGCTTCAAATTACGAGGTTCTTCTTTAAAGTGTGACCATGTTTCTTCTATCTCTTTAAATGCAAAACCATCGGCAGGAATTCACATAATGTCATCCTGACTTCTATTGCATGCATGGTAATCCATAAATTGTGCCAAGGTAGCGCACCTGAATAACTGTTGAAGACGTGGAATAATGGGAATGTACCAAAAAACCTTGTGAGGCACTTTTTTTGTTATTTGATCTTACCGATATCTACTACTATGACAATCAAGGCATTCTACTACAAATTCATATTGATTATGATATAGAATGTGATCATTGGGACATGCATGTATTGTTTGACACTTCATTCCAATCTGATCCATAATGTTAGATAATTCTCAGTATGAACGAGACAAAATGTTTGATGGTGGTAACAAAAAATCACTAATCAACCTACAACAACAAATATGCATTGTTAATATAATGAATAGTAATTGTATGCTAACATTAAAAATGACAAAAATGACATACCTTAGCATACGTGACATTGCTACATTAGATATACCATTCATAACCTTTAAGTTCACCAACAACACTATAGCCGAGAGTAGAGTTGTTTGGGAGCCTTCGTATAAGGGCTCGTGTGCCTTCTCAAGCAAAGGTATATCAAGACCATCTTCATCATCATTATCAGATTCACTAGTACCATCATTGTGAGCCTCTTCATCACCTGTCCCAATACCATCTTCTTCAATCATGTCCTCTAGTACATTATCATCTTCTTCCATGAGAGTGTTATCCTCAGCTTGGATATTCACACCTCCATCTTCCTCTAGTAGGAAATCCACATTCAGCAATGGATGAAAATCATGGCCCCCTTCAACATGACCATGTTGCCTACAATGACTCTGGGCTGTTGTGATTAGAATTCTTCGAGTCTTTAAGCCTTTACACTTCTTGCAAGGACAATAACATTTATTAGCTTTTCTTCGGAACTGAGCCCACAATGGAGCCATTGTCTCATTTTGTTCAGCGTTCATATTGTTAGGCGTGGTCTTTCTTCACAGGAAAATATATCTACAAATAAATTGGACATCATGTGATTAATGTTTATATCTGCACATATGGTTTTTCTTGATTAATGTTTTCAAATGTAACTAAAATGATCCTATAATTTCTAGAAGGCGTAGATGTTTGTAAAATGTGCAGTACCACCCTTCTACCAAAAAAACACACCTAGTATAGAATAATGGATAAGATTGAGAAAACAATAATACTGGTCCTTCTATTGATACACCTTTTGAAGGTTGAATAAGGTCATAATTTTGCTAACCCACTCTATTTTATCTGCTATACTTTCTGCTTTCAGCACAATTGCACTATGTGCTGGAATAGAAAGCCATGAAACAAAGATCAGCAACCATTTGAGCATAGAAGGTTCCAATTTAATATACAAATATGTGCACTTGCAGTTTGAAACTTGAACCCCAAAAAGACACACACCTTTTAGTACTATTCTGTATGAAACCTTGTTGTTGATTTTGAATGTAAGACTTATAGCTACAGCATCAGAACCATTTGCCTTATTTGAGTTTTTAGAAATTGATTTAGCTAGAGCTGGAGAATCAGAAGTACCATCATTAATTCATTTATTCAAAGACATTAATTCATTAAAAAATTTTGTGGTACTTGCTAGATAATGAAGAAAACCAAATACTCCATATAAAATTACACAATGGATAAACAGACAGAAACAATCAATCTCATTTTTTCGTTACTTGATTTAGAAATTTAAAGGTTCCAATTACAAAACAATTTTTGTATCCTTCGAGGAACTTTTGAAAAAGACCAAAAGCCTTTACAATCACAAGAGATCAACTTATAGTATACTTAAATGTTAGTAAAGATCTGCATTGTAAAGTTTCCTGGAAGTGACTGGCGCACAATTACTATGCCACTTAGGCACCACAATATTGCCACATAGGCACTACGATAAACTTAACCATTTCTATTTCTATGCCACTAGCGTAAGAGTCCTACACCTTATCAGTCAAATCCTACAACTCTTGTCATCTTGGTGTGACCCTTGACTAGAGGTGTATCCAACATCTTAGGATTGTCCTACAATTGAACTAGTGTACCTAGGCAAAGGATTTCAAAACTATGAAGTTAACCTCTCATCCTATCCTACTTGAACTTAAGTCATGTTAGATCATGGGGTTACTAAGGAATAAGATTCCCTCCTTTGGTATTCGAATCCTAGAGATACATGAATTTAACTTCTAATTACAACTGCTGAAGAACACCATCTCATAAATTATAATGATTCTTGTACATGGATTAGTTTGGTAAGTGTAATTGTAATTTAAAACTTGGCTCCAATGGATCAAATGTCGCTATACTTGGAATTGCCCAACATCTTGTCCATTTGTAAGTTTGATCTGATAATTTAGAATTCATAAAATAGTTGAAAGTGTTATAATTTTCTAAATAGAAGAAATATCTTCTACCATCATGCTACATGCTAGAAGGGAGAGAGAACATACAAAATTTAGTTGTGTTACTGGTAGAGTCCTTTGACTGTTAAAGTATCACTTTCATATGCTTTTACTTTTGAGACACAAAAATTCAAAGCTCATTGTTAAGATAGTTTCATATTATAGCAAATGATTTTTTTTTCCATTTACATATTTTATTTTCACATTAAATTCAGTCTCTTTGGTTTTGTCCATCCTATTGTCAACTGATGCAATGGTTTCTTCTTCTAGAGTATTTAGTCAGTTTTCTTATTTAAAAACTATGGTTATTAGCACTACCATTTTTTATTAACAAAAAGGATATACAACATACTAGTAAATGATGTCATTACAATTTTCTTAAGGTTTATTATTTCTAGGTTGTGTATGTTACTATCTAGGCTCAAAAGTTTAGTCTTTTTGAAGATTATCTTATAGGAAGAATTATTAATGTTTATATTTCAAGAAGAATGTAAAGTAAAAATGTAGACATGAATACCTTCTTGGGCATGCTATAACTATAGAAGATTCAAGATCACATATGGAAAGTTTTAAAGTAGAATAAAGAATTGATAGTCTCTAGGGAGCTACAGCTAAGAGGTTAGGAATTTTGTACATTCTAACTATATATGTTAAGGAATGTTAATGGAAAGATCAAATTAAAGTAATATTTTAGAGAGATTGGCTACAATTAACATGCCAAAACCTTTGACAGTTATACAAGGCATAGGTGACTTGTAGATGGAAATGTATGCTAGAAAACTTGGTGCAGTTCTTTATTACTTGAGAGGGGATCTCAGTGATAGCAATCAGTCACTACCTGTGCAGCATTCTACATTAATGCAAACCTACACCAAACACCAGCAAAAGGAAGTAAACAGAGCTGAATTTGCATAGTCTACTCATAGCACCCACCTGTAGACACTTGGACCATTCTTGGCTCAATTTGTAAATCTCATTAAGAATGGTTCGAATTTTTGCCATTGCTAGATAACAAAGAGGGATGTTAGAGTCATTGCTAGTTTTTTCACCATTCTTTATGCTGAAATAGAGATTCAGAAATGCCTGTAATAAAATCTATTAGATCGCATGTGTAAAATTCAAAATAATATACATCCACTATTCATGTTATGTCATCCCCAAAATACATGAAGATGCATAAAATAAATGCAACAATACTAATAAAAAGAGGATGAGGATAAACTAAACATAGAAAAATGCTTCTAAATTGTCTAAAAGGCTCACTTAGATATAAACAACAGGGAAAGACTTCTTTTGAAGGTATGGAAGATTGGATAATCATAAGATAACCATAGTAAATTCTGGCCTAAGATATAAGTCAGTTCTGATATGTATAAAGGGAGCATAGGAATTAAGGAAGGATTGATGGAAGAAGGGAGGGGAAGATAGTAAGGAAGTACCTTCATTTGGTCAACAATGATGAAGAGTTTGACCTTATTTGAAGGGTGGTAAATGTGAAAGGTTGTGACCAATGCAAGGGGCACATGTGGTGAACAGAAGCGACTCTTACATTGTAAGATATAAAGAAGAGGTTTTGTTTGAGGAGGGCATCCAAGGGAGATAAAGTTGGGGAATAACATGTTAATTTAAAGTGGTGATTCAATTTTTATGATAGGTGTTGAACCTTCCACGAATAATATCTAAAAGAAGAAATTTTTTTATGATCATTTACCATTCATCACTTCCAAATACATTAAATCAACACACAATCATCACTCCTCAATTTATGAATTACAACATTCATTTAGTCATCATTCACTAACTATCAAATTGTCAAATCAAAGGAAATCATTCTATCATTCATCAAACATCAGTTGGGAATAAAACAGACTTGCAATCAATTCTTCAATTAATTCAATCTATGTGCCTACTTTATGTAGCTTATCTTGCAAAGCCCGTTCATAAAAGGAGTGTAAGAAATAACATCAGGTGGAATTTCTTTCTTGTCCATTTCTGCCCATAGTTCAAAAGCTTGTTCTACATTACCATTCTTGAGATGTTCATCAATCAATACACTATGTACAGTTTTGTCACGAATCAAACCTTCTCCAAACATTTCCCTTAAAAGCAAATGTGCCTCCTGTATATTACCTTCCTTGCATAACCCAATTGTAAGAGTAGTATAAGTAATCACATGAGGGAAAATACCACTCTTTACCATATAATCAAATAGTTTGAATGCAACACTTGTGCAGGAAACCCTGCAGTGTCCAGCAATAATGATATTATACGTAAAGTTTTTTGGAGTTAGACCATTTAGAATTAGTTGGTTTAAGAGTTTGAATGCTTCTTCTAGCCTGCCAGCTCTACAATGACCTGAAATGAGCTGTAAGTGCACATATCAGGAGGTATGTTCCTTTCAAGTATGTAATGTAATATTTGATTGCCTAGCTTTTCTCTGCCAAACTTGTTATAACTTGAAATAACAAGCAATGAGAGTGTTGATCCCTAGAGAAACCTGGCTAATGTTGACAAAGAAATGTGCTTGGACATTGCAGGAGTGGATTGAACTTCAAGAAATTAATTTGGATTGTGTTAAGTATTTAAGGAAGATGAGAATTCTATGATAGCTGAGCAACTATATGTGCTGATGAAGATTTCTCTATTTTTTATCAGAGTGTTGAGCATTAGCATTGATGTAGCCCTACTCTCTCGATAGAGAAATCAATTAACCAAGATGAAAAGGAGAGTGGTGTTAGGATTTCCTAATTTTCTTGCCTAAATGTTTGTCTTAGGCTTCCTTTGGCCCTTACAACAAAGAAATTTTGTGCTAGCAAATCAACTTCTGAGCATCATACCTGTCAGGATGATATGCTATATTGCAGCTTGTGTAATGTGGAGGTATGTTTTAGATATGTAAAACTTTTCTAAATTGAATTTTCTTATCAGAATTTGTAATTAGTGTGGATATTAAATGATTATCACCTAACATACCAATACTAATCTTCTTTAGTTTCAATATATTTTGGTTAAATAATCTATCATTGCCTATGCAAGTGAAGGAGAAATGGATCCCAACTCCATCTATTTACAATCAAGTCATATTTTCTAGCTAAAAAATCCTTGTAGAACATTTTTGATGGATGCAAACACTTTTGATCAACAAGGTTTAATAATAAAGCATATGACAAGACTGCATATTAATTTAATGTGAGCATATATATACACAACCATATCACTAAAGAATCCCACTATCTATGCCCTGAATGACATGATGCAAATCCTTTCACTATATGCCAAATATAAAAAATATATCAAGAGACTGCACTCTACACTTTAGATCTAAAGAATTTTGTTGCCTGCTTCAAAATTATAGTGGTCGATTACTTGGAAATAATGATACAATTGAACAACCACCACTAGAAATTATGTTCAAAATAACACAACTTAGAAGGAAAATACCATCAAATCTCCTTTTGTTCAAAATACCATCAAGTTAAACCCTTTTGGCATGTTCTCCTGGCCACAAATCGTAGTGGTAGGCCTGTACCGGCCTAAAGAAACAATAGGCCACTAGAGCAGTTCTTTATCTTCCACCAGCCCAAGAAGTTGTTTACCTTGAATCCACGGTGGAATAGCAGAGACAGTTGATCGGGTGGATCGGGAAGTGGTGTGCACGAGTCTTCTAGGCGCAATACAATAAGATTAAGGCAGCAAACATAATGTATTTCAAGTTTTTGTTAAAGATGAACCAGGAAGTTGTTTACCTTGAATCTGTGGCGAAATAGCAGAGACAGTTGATTGGGTGGACTGGGAAGTGGTGTGCACGAGTCTTTTGGGTGCAATACAATAAGATTAGGGTGGAAAACATAATGTATTTCAAGTTTTCATTAAAGATGAACCTATGTTGGTCAAAATTTCAACTAACACGGGTTCATCTTTAACCAAAACTCATCACAATTCGACCAAATTGACCCCAAATTTTCAAATGGTCGAAAGTTTTGGTCAAAAATTTGAGTCAAATGTACTAGTGGATCTGCTCTTCTTCCTATTTTTCTCATAGTCTTGAGCACCATCTTCTGATCCACAGACCCAACATCTATTATCTTGTGCATGCTCATCTCTATGTCCATAGTTTGCACACCTGTAGAGTTTTATGACAGAATTATCAGCTAAATTTTGAATGATTTAACATATCTTATTTAATACCCTCCTTCCTTAGTTTCTCCATATTGATATTTTCTTTGGCAATAGTTCAAACAACAACAATTTTCATTCAACACATTGTAGCACTTGCAGGATTCATTCCATGAGTTGAGACAGTAATGATAGAAGTTTTGATGCCCATCTTCCCTTGCTTAACAATAAGTATATAACCTTTACAATATAAAGGAATGGAGCATCCTCAACATTAACAGTGCCCAATTTCTTTAATCCACTAATAAATGCTCACGCCAAACCATGTACACATTGTACATTTTTTTCAATCCTTCCAGACCATGATAGATTGCATACATAGAAGATATATTGTAATTAATGCCTGTATCATGTAGATATTTCTAGTGGCATTATCTTTCCTGATGTGTTGCTCCCTTGTCTACATTTCCATCCTTAGCACAGGATTCCTATGGGAATCCACATTAACTCCAATAATCCTCCCAGACATCATTCATTTTTACTCTTAAGATGTAACCAAGCAATATAAATGGGGGGCCCCCATAGTCCAGGGGGACACCAAATCTTTGAGAAGACCCAAAGATGATATCCACCCCAAATTGTTTTGTGCTGGTCTCATTTTTAGCTTGTCGCATGTTTCCCCAGTAAGACTCTGTGTTGCCTCCCATTATGACTCTAGTGCCCATCAGATAATGCATTGGTTTCTGGGAGATCTTGGGTTCATTCTTTACTTCCTTCATAGTCCTTGACCCCAGTTAGAATCAGTTGTGCAATTGTTTCACCATACAAAGTATTGGTTCTATCTTATATCTCCTCTTAAACTATTGTAAACAACTTAGCAAAACAGTAGTTGAAGTCATTGTATAGTGATCCATTATGTACAATGTGAGTCATATGGGTACAAAGTCGAGAGTTTCACCACTCTGTACATTTATGGGTGTCTCATACACTATGAAGTGGCAAGCACGTGCAGGTTGAGGTGAGTCCTACGAGGCATTGTTGTATACTATGAAGTAGTCATACAAGAAATATCACCCACCAGTACATCACATATTGCATTGGACTACCAGGTTCAATTATTCTTATGTGCACAATACATCAAGCAAATTTAAAAAGAAAAAGACCCTTCACCATTTTTTCTAGTAAAAAACTGGCATAATTGTTCATGATTTTCTTGATATTGCATTTGTCTAAAAATGAAAAATACTTCTTGGGCTTTGAGGTCAGGCTAAAGTTTTATGTAGTTTCAAACAAACAAAAGTCTCTCAAAAGAAGAAATCGAAGTTCGTGGCCGAGGAAGAAATTAGAGGATGGAACCTGGTTTCATGCGCATGGATTTTATTCGTAGCCATGGACTTGCAGATCTACAACAGAGTAAGTTCTCCCTAACTGTGCTTTCTTAATCATCATTGAGATTTTGAGTAGAAGATTTTGACAAGGAAAAAGTGGATCCAAGGTACATAACTGTATATTCATTGTGTATTAAGCAGCTTCAGACAATGAGTAACCTTTAGTTCCTTAGTTGTGGGAGAATGCATGCAAAATGGGGAGCCCGAATGCTTCAAATTAATATGAAATGCTTCAAACAAACTTTGAAAAATATAATGTTACATTCTTCCTTACTAAAATTTAAAGGCATCTATCGGTTCATTGCAAGAAACAAAAGTTTCAAGCTTAAAAAATGACAAACTAGGGCATGCCCATGGCTTCCACTGTTACAGCAAGTCATTCTTCCTAAATACTCCACCAATTGATCTTAGCTCAGAAAGAAAATGGATGAATGAAGACGAGAGAAAATTACAAAGAGCGTCTACTAGCGTTTCACAGTGAGGACCGATCTTTGGCGTTCAAAGGGTGAAAACTATTTTTGCAAGAAGCTCCTGCACGTGGGCAATTTCATGACAATGAAATGCGAAAGCCCTTTTTGAGTTTTGCATTATAAGCCCATGTTGGTCGAAATTTTGACCGACATGGGAATGGATTTTTAAAAAAAGATGTTTTCCTTTCATATTTCGACTAATGTAAAACATTTTAATGGATGGTCGAAATTCTTGGTCAAAAAATAGGGTCAAATGTACATTGCTAGTTTCCTCAGCCTGACAACTTGCATCATGACCTTCTCATTTTCTATCCTTTGGACCAAAGTCCATTGTTATTACATGGATGATACTTGGGTGTCCTTCACCTATTTTTATATCATATTTATGTTATTGCTCTACTTCTGGTGTTGTGGAGGGTTTTTGTGTCTCTCTCCTTTCCTTGGGTTCTTTGTTCAAGTCTTTTCTTATTTGCATCATTTTCTTGACCTATGCGACAAATTTTCCTACTATTTTATTCTTTGAAATTTTTTGACTTGTAGTCTTGGTCTATTTTGGCTTTTCTTTTTTCCTTTTGGGCTTAGCCTTACTACTTTTCAAAGCTAGCTTTCTCCTATTCATACAATTGATACCATGACTTCCTTACATTTGCAAAGGATTCCTACTTTAGACCAATAGTTATTAGAGATATATTGTCCTTTGTATTAGCATTTTTTCTACATGATTCCACTAGCTCTGTTATGTCCTTTTTTCTTACGTTAGGTCTATTCTTAGCTAGAGCATCATCTAGCATGTTCTTCCACTCCACTATGGGCTTGGACCATATTTCCTTAATTATCATAAGTAGTTCACTCAAAACCAATGATTCAATTGTTAGTTTGTGGTGACTGATCAGGGAAGTACTATACGTCAAAAAAAAATTCCAATTTTTTTTTTGGGCTACTATTCACTAATTGGCTATAATTCATTCACCAATTTATGACTGACATGTTGTAACTAATTTTAACCCTAAAGTGCAAAAAATACTAGTATAAAAGGGCTTAGGGTTAGGGGTTGTTTCATGAGGTGTGGTTTGAAATTGCTTCTTGTGGCGGTATTGAGTTGTAAGGGATTATGGATTGTAATCAAATTGTAATCACTAGGTCGTAATAATATTGGACTTGATGTTTTGTGGGCATAGCCCAGGGTTTGGGTGAACCACGTTAAAACTTGGTGTCTTGTGTTGTCTTCTATGTGATCTATTATTTTTTGAGATTTTTTATATTTGCATGTAATTTTTATTTTTGTTTATGGTTAAAGCCTAACAAGTGGTATCAGAGTGAGGTTTTCTTTCAATTATCCTCTATAGTAAAGTCTCATGGTTGAGTGGGAGTCTCACAGTTGAGTGGGAGTGATGGTAGATGAGGGTAAGCTAAGGGTTGACATGTTTAATGGGTAGAACTTTCAGTTATGGAAGATGCAAATGGAAGACTATCTTTATTAGAAGGATTTATGGAATCCATTGGAAGGAAAAATAAAGAATCAAGGATCTATGACAAATGATGATTGGGATCTTTTAGACAAAAAGGAACTTGGAAGCATTTAATTATGCTTGGCATCATTGGTGGCATTTAATATAATAAAAGTGAAGACAATAGAAGATTTGATGGAAACCCTAGCAAAATTGTATGAAAAGACCTCCATTGCAAACAAGGTATTTCCTATGAAGCATTTATTTAATATAACGATGGCAGAAGGTGGATCTATTGTAGATAATTTAAATGAGTTTAATAATATTGCTAGTTAGTTACCTTCCATGGGCATTCATTTTGATGAAGAAATTAGGGTTCTCTTGATTTTGTGTTCTTTGCCTAAAAGTTGGAATGGCTTGGTAATGGCTATGAGTAATTCCATTTCTAGATCTAATACTCAAAAATATGATGATGTGATCGGTGTTATTTTTACTCATAAAAAAACCTCAAGCATATCTACATCTAGAAGTGCTTTGAATGCACAAAGTTGAGGCAAAATGAGTGAGAGAGGAAGTGATTCTGAAAATCGTGGGAAATCAAGAGGAAAGTCAAAATGGAAGACATCTCAATCAAGAGAACCAAATGACTGCTAGTACTATGGATAACTAGGGCATAAAAAGAAAGATTGTTGGAATCAAAAGAAAAATGAAGGAGAAAAACAAGAGGGAGACAAGGAGGAAAATGTGGTAAGTAACAATTCCAAAGAGGATGTTTTTCTTCTATCTTTAGAAAGTTCTCATGATTTGTGGGTTTTAGATTTTGGTGCTTCATTTCATGCTACACCTCATAGAGGTTATTTCATTCATTATGTCCAAGGGGATTTTGGGCTTGTTTATTTGGGGGATAATGAACCCTATTAGATTTTTGGAAAGGGAAAAGTTAAGATTAAGTTGTAGAATTGGAAAAATTTGGTACTACATGAGGTAAGACATGTTCCAAGGTTGAGTAGGAATTTAATTTCAATAGGGAAACTCAATGATGAGGCTTGTGTAGTTACTTTTAATGATAAAAATTGGGAGGTTTCAAAAGGTTCCCTTGTAGTAGCAAGAGGTGTGAAAGTAGGCAACTTATATCTTTTTACAAGTCATATTGTTCCTTCTACTTTAATTATTTCAGAGAAAAATGAATGTTTAGGAACAATTGCTACTGTTGAGAAAGGAGAACAAATAGTTGCTATAGATTCTAATACAATGTTGTGGCACAAAATTATTGGACACATGAGTGAGAAAGGTATGAAAGTACTTCATTCAAAGAAAGTTTTACTAGGTCTAAAATGTGTTAATATAGATTTTTGTGAAAGTTGTTTGTATGGAAAACAAAAGAGAGTGAATTTTGTGAAGACTGTGAAGGAAAATAAAAGTAAGAAATTAGAGCTTGTGTATACATATGTATGTGGACCGGCTCAGGTATCTTCCCTTGGTGGCTCTCATTATTATGTTAAATTTATTGATGATGCAACTAGAAAAGTATGGGTTTATTTCCTTAGAGAGAAATCTAATGTATTTCAAACTTTTAACAAATGGAAATGCTTGGTTGAAAATGAGACTAGTAAGAACTTAAAATGTCTCAGATCTGATTCTGGTGGTGAGTATTGCAGTCATGAATTTGAAGATTATTTCTCCACTAATGGTATTCATAGACTAAAAAGTGTTCCAAGGACTCCATAGGAAAATGGAGTGGCTAAATGCATGAATAAGACTATAATGGAGCATGCAAGGAGCATGAGGTTGCATGTTGGGTTTCTCTTATACATGTGGGTAGAGGTTGTTAATATTGCTATATATTTGATTAATAGAGGTCCCTCTACTCCTTTGGGTTGTGGTATTCCACAAGAAGCATAGAACAATAAGAAGGTGAGTTATTCTTTTCTCAAAACCTTTGGTTGTGTAGAATTTTCTCATATAGATTCTGAAAATAGAACCAAGCTAGAAGCTAAGTCAAAGAAATGTGTATTTTTTGGATATGGCATTGATGAATTTGGTTATAGGCTTTGGGATTTTGAAAATCATAAAATTGTAAGAAGGAATGAGAAAGTGTTGTACAAAGATTTTTTGCAACAACATGAGAAAAAAGAAGATGATTATATAGTGTTGGATGATACTCCAAAAGATGATGGTCTAGCAATTCGTCATGATGTGCAACAAACACAACAACAATTACCACAAACTCTAGTGAATGTTAGATGATCAATAAGGCTAAGTAGACCTCTAAAAATCTTTTCTCCCTCTTTGTATTATATTTTACTAACCGATGCTCATGAACCTGAATGTTATGATGAAATTGTGTAGGTGGATACTAAGATTCAGTGGGAGTCTTCAATGAAAGACAAAATGGACTCTTTGCTAAAAAATAAGACATGGGATTTATCTAAGTTTCCTGTAGGTAAAAGGGCTTTAAAAAATAAATGGGTTTACAGATTGAAAGAAGAGGATGGAGGTAAGAAAAGATTTAAAGCTAGTTTAGTTGTAAAAGGATTTGCATAGAAAAAAAGGCATTGATTTTGATAAGATATTCTCTCCTATTGTTAAAATGACTTCTATTCGCACTGTTTTAAGTATTGTGGCTACTAAAGATTTTATTTGGAGCAGCTTGATGTTAAAATAGCCTTACTTCATGGTGATTTGGATGAAGAGATATATATAGCTCAACTAGAAGAATTTGAGGTCAAAGGTAAGGATAACTTAGTGTGTAGATTAAAGAAAAGTTTATATAGCTTAAAGCAAGCACCTCAACGATTTGGTATCTGAAATTTGATAGTTCTATGCATGAGCATGGATATAGTAGGTGTTAACCAAATAATTGTGTTTACTTTAAAAGGTTGGATGATGATAGCTACATTATTTTATGTTTATATGTTGATGATATTCTTGTAGTTGGGTCTAACATGGATCACATTAAGGGGCTGAACTACTAGTTAGTACATGCATTTTCTATGAAGTATTTGGAGGAAGAAATACAAATCATTGGTATGAAGATTTGTAGAGATAGGAAGAACATGAAATTGACATTATCTCAGGCTAATTTTATTGTGAAGGTGTTGCAACATTTCTCTATGAAGAATGCTAAAGTTGTCAGCACACCTTTACTTGGTCATTTGAAGTTGACTAAGGAGATGTGTCTGAAGATACAAGTAGAGGAGGATATGATGTCCAAGATACCCTATACTTCAGTTGTAGGAAGCTTGATGTATGCTATGATATGTACACAACTAGATATTACACATGAAATGGGAGTCGTTAGCAGGTATATGAGTCATCAAAAAATTGAGCATTGGAATGCAATCAAATGGATTCTTAGATATTTGAGAGGAACATCTATTAAGTGTTTACACTTTAGGGGCTCTACTACTGACTTACATGGCTATGTTAACTTAGATTTGGTAGAGCATATTAATACTAGATGAAGTATTACAAGTTATGTATTTATTGTTGGTGGGGCAACAATGAGCTGGGTTTCTAGGTTATAGAAGGTTAATGATTTATCCACTATGGAGGTAGAGTATGTTGCTACTATAGAGGCATCCAAGGAGATTATATAGCTTTAGTTCTTCTTATAAGAATTGGGACATCCTTAGAGGGATAATTATTTGTCTACAGATAGCCATAGTGCCATTCATCTTGCAAAGAATTTTTCTCTGCATTCAAAGACAAAACACATTTAGTTGTGGTACCATTTCATTCAATTAGTTTTGGATGATGGATAGGTAAAGCTAGAAGAGATACATATAGATGAAAATCCAATAGATGTGTTTACAAAGGTAGTGATATTGAGAAGCTAAATTCCTCTTTAGCTTTGGTTGGTCTTCTAGACTAAACATGACTAAAAGAACAATAGAGTTCAGGGTGCTAGATCCAATGAGAGCCCCATGTGGTCATGGTATTCCTACAAGATTAGTCTTGAAGTGGGAGATTGTTGTCTACTGTGGAGTCTGATTAGTCCCCAAGTGGGAGATTATTAGTTTGTGGTGACTAATCGGGGAATTACTATACATGATAAATTCATTGGAAAAAAATTGGGCTACTATTCACCAATTGGCTATTATTTATTCACCAATTTATGGCCAACATGTTGTAACTAATTTTAACCCTAAAGTAGAAAAAATACTTGTTTAAAAGGGCTTAGGGTTAGGGATTGTTTCATAAGGTGTGATGTGAAATTTCTTCTTACAGTGGTATTGAGTTGTAAGGGATTACGAATTGTAATCAGGTTGTAATCATTGAATCACAATTATATTGGACTTATTTTTTGGTGGATGTAGCCCAAGGTTTGGATGAGCCATGTTAAATCTTGGTCTCTTGTGTTCTATTCTGTGTGATCTATTGTTTTCTAAAATTGTTTTTAATTGTCATTTCTATCCTTGGTCAATGCCTACCATCAATTTGGTTAGTGTTTTGTTGAACACTCTTAAGCTTACAAGTACATCTTTCAAATTTCTCTGTCTATTTTGTTTATTGAACTTTATAAATCTATTTTCAAAAGTATTATAATTTCTATTATTTTCAATATCTTCAATAATGTTCTTAAATAAAATCTTCTTACCTTCTTTAGGAGATTTGAGACTTTTATTATCACTATCTTCTTTAGATTCTTCTTGCTCTGATTGGGTGGGAGGTTTCCTCTTTCTCTTCTTTGTCGTCTTCCTTTTCTATGTCTCCATTGTTGGAGGCTCGATGGTAGCATGCTTCTTTTTTCAAGATGTTTCCTCTTCCTCTTCATATTCAAGTTTAGGTGAAGAGTCATCTTTTGTGTTTAGTTGAGGACTTCCGTCACTGTCTTTAGATGTCTCTTCTTCATCTTGTTATACATATTGTCATGTTCTATTTGTCTTCTTCTGCTTCATCTTCATTGAGATTTCTTTAAATTTTTCCTTCATCTCTTTCTCTACTCTTGGATTGTGTCAAACCTTTATTTCTCTTTGTCAATAGGTATTTCTAGTAATTGATTAATGAGCTTTCTAGTTGAGTCTTCTTCAACTTCATAGGGAAAATTGGTCTACCAATGGGTTTATGGTTTGACCCCTTGTACCATGTACATTTTTGTTCTTGCTAAGAAATAAATGCTTCTTCTCTAGTCATTAATTATAATCATTGGTATCCTCTTTCTTCTTTGCATATCTAATTGAAATTGCTTGAAATATTTATTAATATTTTCTAGGGAACTATTTCCCACCTTGTTATCATATTTATTCTTTTGTTTTTAATGCAGCCCTTTTGATTTCATTAGAAGTTTTTTTGTATCTAGGGTATTCTACCTTGAAGTATAAGAATATACTCACCGGTATGGCACCAAAATTGAATATATGTACACTGCTATCCTTCTTTATTCTCTTCAAATTATATATCCTTTTTCCATGTAACCACCCACTTAGGTTAAGCTTAGTTTTCTTTGTTATGATCTAGTGTGCTTTGTACACCGCTCTATTGTACACATTATTTATCCTTCTTGGCTAGAAATCCTGTATGTAATCACCCTTGCTGTGAGCTAAAGTTTCTTGTCAATAACATCTTTCAATGAGAACATTTTCCATCATGATAGTATATAGTTAACTTTTCCATTATTTTTGGCTTGTGCTTACGAGTGGTCAGCTCTGCTCAAGTTTTGTTAAACCCTATAAATCTCTCAATCACTTCCTTTGTAATCTTTTAGAGATTATCAAACCATATGTACTCATTGTAAACCTTTTCAAGCACAAATATCACCCATTCATCCCTAAAGAAGGTAGAGATATCTACTGCATGTGATAGGGTTGTTTCCTCTAGATCTTTGAGACATGATTTGCATTGATAATTTTCTCAAAAATATTCATAGATTGTTCTAATATTTCTATCTCCCAACTCCATAATATTTTCTTTTACATAGTCATCAACATGTTCTATCAGCAACACATTGCTTTGGACCAAGGATAGGGCTCCTGTCATATCATTTTCATCAGTTCTTTACAAGATTGATTTTTAGACACGTAGCTTTCTTTCCTACCCATCGACTAGTCCAATATCAAATAGACAATCATATTGTTCATGTGTCATTGTAAGATTTTTCTTTGAAATAATCTTCTTCTCATGATCTATTACACTAGACTAGTTCCAAGGTTGCAAATTGACTAATATTTTATGGCTTAGATTCACACAAAGAATGCTCTCTTGGTAGTTATAGTTTTGCAAACAAAATATCTTTGGATCTTAAGATTACAAAAGTGATATTTTTTGAATGATTTATCTATTTATAGTTCCATCTAAAAAGTAATGTCGAGGTCCTAATGGTAAGCTCATCTCTTACCTACCTCTACCTTTGTTAAATAAATTCCTTTTCATGGTTCATCTAATGGTCATGTTTTGGAGACAACCTGTCTTTACTTATTAGGTGTAACATGTTCACTATCCACTACATCAATTTGCATAACTTATTGGTTTCAATGCAAGTACATATGCTAGGATAACTTTTCTTTGCTAACCCCTCTTAAGATTTTCTAGCTTAACTTGATTAGGAAATCTCACACATTTTGGTGATATTACAACTTCTCTAATCTCTACTCCAATATCCTTCAGCTTTTTCTTGGTCTGTTCTTTAGAAAAGTCTTTGTTGACTTTATCAAAATCAATGGCCTTGTCTTTTCCTTTATTTCTATTCATTTTATTACTTGGTTTTCTGCTTATCCCAATAGTCCTTCACTATATGTCCTATCATGTGACATCTCTAGCATTTCCTTCTTGCATTATTTGATGGTCTTGTATAATTCTAATTACTTGTCTCTAACTTGAAATAGGATGCAATGTGATTATCATACCACAAGTAAGAAAACTTGTCTCTCACACCTACTCCCAGTGTCTCTCTCCAACTTTGGATTTAAATAATATGATCAATATTTTGATCTATAGTTTTTTGCACTATGACCATACCTATTATAGTGACAGCAATAGCCTTCTTCTCTTATCTCATTGGCAAGATCTCTACACTCATGTGCCCTATGTCCATATCATTGACCAATATTATAGTAGCCTCAATAGGTATCCTAAATATTGGTTGTAACTTGCCTATGACAATGTCCATTTGACATGTGTCCTATTTTACCACAACAAAAACAAGTAGGTGTGTTTAGGACATACCTTTCTTTTCTATCCTTTTTTTATTTTTGGAGTTTTATTCTTTTTCCCTTGAAGAATCTCCTTTCTTAGTTGTAATGATTCCTTCAAATCCTAGACCAATTGTGTTAGTAGTATTCTTCTAAGTCTTTATTTTCTCTACTATGTTCTTGGTGTTTTCATTGGACTTCCTTGACTTTTAATTTTCCTCTTTGGTGTTCTTTAGTTCATTCATCAGTTAACAAACTTTTTCATCCAACTACTTGGATTCTTCATTTATGACTTCTAGTCATTCACTTTTGTCATGAAAGTGATCTTGTAAGACATTGTTTTATTGTGTGATGTATCAATTCTCTCCTTTCATTAGGGCTATCATATCTTTTTTTTTTTATAAAATCCACCAGTCATTATTTTTCTTCCTTAGCTAGCATGAGTTCCTCATAGAATTGATCTCTTGCTAGGATGGTATTTCCTTTCTCATCATGTTCTTCACTCAATCTAAATATTGCATGTTCTTGTTCCCTTTTCAATGCCTTGACTATTTTGGTCAGAAAGTCATTCTCATGCATGAGATCTAAGATTGGTTCTTCCAAATCTTTAGAACCACTTTTCTCTTCCAAATTTTCTATTAGCTCTTAGTTTTCCTCCAACTTATTCATTATCTTCTTTCTTTTGGCTAAGGATTATCTCGACATGTATTTTATATCTTCAATAGTGTCAAGCACTTCAACAAGTTATTTCTTGTACTTTTTGGCTTTCATCTAGTCTCCCCTTAAGTTGATAGGCTTGTAGCTATTAGGATATGAGATATGATACCAATTATTGGTCCCAATAGATACTGAGAAGAAGGTGAATCAATACACCTAATTCTACAAATTCTACCAATTAATTTAACTAGTTTAAAAACACACCTTGTTAATAATGCCTTTACTATTAAGTTAATGATAAAAGAAATGTAGTCAAACCATACAAGGTTACAAAAGAAAGCATACATTGCTAGCACAAATATTTGAATGTGGAAACCCCCAATGTGAGGGTGAAAACTATAGTGAGAGTAATATACCCATTAGCCTTTCCTTACAAGTAAAATTATGACCTATTAAAGGCTTATATCAATTCTTTCTAGGAATGTATCCTAGTAGGAATATATGTAATTTGTTAGGATTATAATATCCTTTCAAGGCTACGTTGCTAGAGGATTTTGATCTCTTGCTGAGAGATAGCTTGCTAGAGGATTTTGAAGACTTATTATAAATCTACCTTATAAAAGACTTACAATAGTTGTAATGGTAAGAAAAAAACTAAAGAATGTATCTAAATATTTGGCACACTGTACCTAGTAGGTCCTCTATGAAAATTCCTCAAAGATGTTACGATCTCCTTTCCTTGATCTTTCTTTTTATGTTGAACTTTCCCTATTCACTTCCTCCTTCTTCTTGTGCTAGTGCACTAGTCTACTATTACTCTTTATTCATAACTATTCAGGTATGCCTTTATAAGTCTTTTTTGAAAATAGTTACAATGACTATAAAAATAACAACTTCAAAATGAAGTTTGGGTGTCCTTAAAGAACTCATTTGTTCATGGTTAGAAACCCTAAAATTATCTCACTCAAACTATGAATTTGAAATTTGAATTGCATGGTGAGGATAGTCACACAATACATGTGACTACCTTTCTATAGGTGGCTATACATGTAGGTCTTTTGTTCATAAGTCTACTTGTAGACCTGAGTCATTGTGTACTTCAATCACATCTATCACTTCTTTCTATGTGCATCTCACATGTTCTTCAAAACTTCTTTGGTTTAATCACATCAATGGTGACTAGGTCATGACCATAAAGCTTTCTCATATGTCTCCTTCCTTTTTTTGAGATACGTATGCTACTCTACAGATGGTTGTACTTAAGACACTTTCATCCTCTTGTTAATAGGTTACCAATCAATGACAACACTTTAGCCCTTGCTCAATGCTTGAGTTCTTTGCTCACCTTTTGTATGCTTAATTATGCCATTGTAGTTTAGTCAAACATCTATAACCACACAAATTTTAGAAATTAGTTTCCTTTCCCACACAATAATATAGAAAATTATGATGTTTCATACTATTCCTATTAAAAACCATGAAGTTCTCACAGTGCTCTTTGAAAATTCATATCACTAAATTAGTCTAATGTTATAGGTTCATGTTAGCATTATAACAAGGCACAAAAACTTATGTTGAAAGTCCTAGATTTAAAATCTTTATTATAAATTATTAAATAAAAATCCCAATGTATTTAAATAGAATTAAGACTTCATTTAAAAATAGATCATCAATAACTAAAATTCAATTTCAATTTCATGAATCTTACTAGATCTCAACTCATCTTGTTTCACAAATAATTATGTCTTTTATTGATACACATGCATAGTCATATTTGTATTGCTTCAAGATAAGAGGCATTGTTTATAAGGTATTCCCATCTTATAATATCATGTCTTTGAGGTTGATCAATTCAATAATAATCTTCTAATATTTAAACCTCAACTAAAATACAATCTTGATTAGAGTGATGATATTGCACAACCTTATCACATGCCAACAATTCCAATTCAAGATTTAATATGTATGCATTTAGAAAAAAAAGATTATTTTAAAGAAAAGAAACAATACATTGCTAATATTTCTCTTCCATTTTTAAATCCAAATGTATATAGAAATACATTCATTATACTCACTAATAGTAATATTTTTTATAGGAAAATAACATCTTATGGGGATACACCCATATATATTAATATAGGGATAAATTTACATTTATATGTCTATTTTATTGACCATTCCTTAATAAATAACTAGTTAGCCACTACACCTATACCCAAAAACCATGAAAAAAAAAATTCACTTTGATGGATCCAATGTAGTTTAACACCATTACAAGAAAAGGGATCAAAATCTAAACCACCCCCTTCTTGTGAGAATTAAAACCTATGAATCCGTATAAAAAAATTATGTTATCTAGTATGTATAAGTAAAGTATGAGAAATACACTAAATTATATCATTGACCTACCCTATACTTGATCAAGTTTCCAAGCCCACACATAGTGGCAACCACATTTTCTAGAGACCATTTAGTATTTGTAGACACTCTCTGGGATCAATTTCATGTGATCGTTTGAAACCATATCATTATCCACTTCTTCAATTAGCATGGTAGGACCTCTATAGTATACACATTCATATCTCTACTTCTTGCATTTCTTTTGAGAAATAAAATTCACACACATCTTCTCTACACTTATCTACATACTCAGGATCAACACAAACAGGTTCCCAAACTTGCAGGATCAGGGTATTTTTCTTTTTCCTTATTCTTTATTGGCTCTTTCTAGATCTACTATGTGGATAAGGATTTCTCCTCTTCATCCATAATGTAATGGTGCAATGCCTACCATTTTTTTCAATTGTATAAAAAAGAGAAAAATAATTAGTATGGCTTAGTTCAGAGTAGGGAAAAAAAGTGTTATCGAAATATTTATTAGAGGTAATGAAGGTCCTACAAGATGAGACTATAGTTTTGGGTGGTGATTACAATGCCATTATCTATCTAAGGGAAAAAAGGGGGAAGAGGATGTGGATCAGATAATTAGGAAGACTTCTCAGCCTTCATGAAAAATAATGGACTTGTGAATATCCCTTTTAAGCAAGGTGAATTCACATGGAATAATAGAAGACTAGGTTTTGTTAATATTACACAAAAGTTTGAAAAATTTCTCTTAGGGGTGATTAGATACAAGTTAATTGGATGGTGGAAATTGAAATCATAACCATCCATGGATCATGTCATTTTCCAATTAGTTTGAGAATTCAAGATGATTGTTCCCCAAATAGATGCCCTTTCAAATTTGAAGCAATGCGGTTAAGGGCAAATGATTTTAAGGATTTGGTAGAATAGTGGTGGAAAAATGCCCAAAATTTTGAAGGGAATAAATCTTTTATTATGTTTAAAAATTTACAATATATCAAAGGGAAATTGAAGGTTTGGAAGAGACAATTCTTCCAAAACATTTTTAAAAGGAAAAAGGAGCTAGAACTCTCTTTAAAAGAATTAAGTGAAAGAATAATCCTATAGGGAATGCGGGAAGAGGACTTCCTAGAGGAAATGAAGTTTAAAAAGGCTTATGAGGAGATCTTATCTAGAGAGGAGGTGTATTGGTGGCAAAAATCTATGGAGACATGGCTGAAGAAAGGAGAGAGAAATACCAAATTTCTCCATAACTTAGTCAAAGTAAGAAGAGCACATAATAAGATTTTCTCAATAGTTAATTTAGAAGGGATGATGGTAAATGACCCTAAGGAGATTAAGAGTGAGGCTATATTTTTTTTTCAAGATAGGGGAAGGTTAGAGGTTGAAGAAGGGGAGACAGAGGATAAAGTCTTAGATTTTATTCCTCATTATGTTTCAAATATGCATAATAGAATGTTATGTGCAGAAGTGATTAGAAAAGACATTAAGACTACTCTATGGGGTTTAGGAAAGGATAAAATCCTTATCTACCATATGGGTTTATGAGAAGATTTTTAAAATTCTTCTGGGATAGCTTGGGTGAAAGAAGTGTGGGAGGTGGTTGAGGAATCTAGACTAGGGGGTTTTGTTTTAGAAGACCTAAATAACACTTTCATAGCTTTAGTGCCAAAGAAGGAAGCATGTAGGACCTTTGAAGAGTTTAGGACTATTTAATTATGTAATACTCTATATAAAATCATATCCAAAGTGATTGCAAATAGATTAAAGTAGGTGTTAAGTGAGATGATTTCAAAGGAATAGAGTGGGTTTGCACTAGGGCGATCTATCTTTAAAGGTGTTATTATAGCCCATGAAATGATTTATTCTATTAGAATAATGAATCTTTGTGAAATGATGGTGAAATTAGATATTAAGAGAGCCTAGGATGAAGTGAATAGCAATTTTGTGTTCAAAGTTATAAATAAGTTTGGTTTCAATGATGTTTGGATAAGATGAGTTAAAGTTTGTTTGAGTTCTGTCAGGTTCTTAATGTTGGTAAATGGCAGCCCTAAATAATTTTTTGAACTAGTAAAAGGTATAAAACAAGGGAACCCTCTATCTCCCTTTCTCTTTATCATTTTGGTTGAAGTATTGGGGAGATTGATTAGTATAAAAAGAAATAGAGGCATTTGGAAAGGTGTGAAAGTGGTTAGGGGTGTGGAAGCTATATCCCACCTTCAGTTTGTAGAAGACACCTTCTTAATAGGGGAAGCATCAAAGAAAGAAGCCAAAATGATGAAGAGGAAATCGGAGCTGTATGGGAAAGTCTTAAGATAGAAGATTAATTGGGAAAAATTAGAGATCTTCTTCTTTAATACCCCTATAAGTAAAAAGGTGGTTATTTGTAGAATCCTTAATATAAAGAAAGGGTTACTACCAAGAAGATATTTAGGAATCCTATTGTTCCAAGGTAGAAATAAAGGTAAAGTGTGGAAAATTTTAGTAGAAAAGTGCTTCAAAAAGATGGAAGGATGGAAGGGTAAGTGGCTACCATCAGCAAGAAGAATTTTAATGTTAAAATCAATAGTGTCTACAGTCCTAATTTTCTCAATGATGTGTTTTAAAACTCCAAAGAAGGTATTTGGCAGTGTGGAAAAAAAAATGCATAGGTTCTTTTGGAGTGGAGTAGGAGAATGTAAGAAAATCCCTTTGTTAAAATGGAAGAAAATATGTAGATTGAAAAAGAATTGGGGAGCAGGAATTAGAGACTAGATTTTTGTGAATATAGATTTATGTGCTAAATTAGTGTGGTAGATGATCATGGATACTGATAAGAGGTGGACTAATATTTTAAGGGAAAAATAATTGATTCCTAATGATGAAACAATGATCTTAACAGTCCAAAATCTCTTAAAAGATTCGACTATTTGGAACTTTATCATCTCATGTTGACATTATTTCATCTTAAAAGCGAAGCACTTCCATGTTAAGAGCATTTAGTCCTCTGAGTAAGTGGTTTGGGATCATGTCAAGTGCCTTGAATGTGTCTTTGTATGAATCTAATTGTTTTCCCGATATTATGCTTCTCTCTCTCTCTATTTCCAACCTATTTATGATAAACTGCTTTGTGAAACTAAGGACTGGCCTTTGGGTCAAGGTCAACCTTGACCCTAACCTAGGTCAAGGATGACCTCAACCCTGACCAAGGGCAGAGTTGACCTTGTCCCTAAAACCAGATCCCATTTTCAATTTTTGGGAGTTTCAGTATCTTAGGCTTTAGAAAGTTTCTTTTCCTACTTTCAGGTTGGTTGTTTCGGGTTTCATAATGGTAGACTCTTAAATTACATTTAATCTAGGTCCATTCCTAGAGTTTAAGATTAAATTCAATTTAATGCTCCTATGTCGACCTTCTCTAGGAGCTAGTATCCTAGATCTCTATATAAGGAAGCCTTCTTCCTTCATTTTCACACACAAGCTATCCATAATTTTATAAGCACATCCACTATTGTGAATCAACCTATGATCAATTGTTCTACTATCTATGAAGCATTCAGTCATTCAAGTGTTCAAGCATCTAGTTATTCAAGGAGGTCCATTGTTAGCCATTGAAGGATCCAATCTATATGGAACCCTCTTGTTAAAGATTTTTCGATCCACATTCATCCAAGCCTTCTTCTATGCAAAGATACATTCAAGATTGGTATTGAAGATCTAATGATATTGATTTGAGACATCCTACATACATTTGGGGCATCTGTACTTTTTGATTCAAGGATTTGAATCCTCCACAAGGATTTCCACATAAGCAAGGTGAATAGTTCCAATTACTTTGTTTATGCATATTACAATTTCAATTATATTTCAAGGTTAATTCCAAATTGGGGTTTGACTAAGGAGAACCCCCTATCCAACAACAAAATCATTTTTCTTGTAGATATGAGTGTGGAACAACAAATTTGAGATCAGATTCGAGTACCCTTTTTGTCAAACTTGTGAGATCTATGAACATAAATTTTGTCAGAGTACTGAAGGTCAAGGTCAAATTTTTAGGGTACAATTGTGCCCCAGGTTAAGATTGTGCCCCACCAATAGGGTCAAGGTCAACCTCCCTTCAAAAAGAAAAAATATTTTTGGGTTTTCTCCATCTCAACATTTCCATTTCCAGTCAACATTTTCTCCATAAACTATATATAGACATTAGAAATTAGCATTTTCCAAATTCAAGGTTACTATTTGTCTTTTATCTATTTCATGATTTAAGCACATACTCCCCACAGAATAGAAAGATCATATAACCTCCTTTCTCCCTATTTTCCATCACTTTCTTATGCTTAATCAATTTGGATCATTCCTTTTGGAAATTAGGGTTTGAGAGGAGGTTTCCATTTTCTATCTATTCATTTTGGTGAACCTGACATGCTTAGACTCTTCTCTTTTATGGAATTAGATGCCCTATTGTGTTTTATGGTGTTAGATTTCATTTTATATTATCTTGCATGTTCACCTTCACTATTTATTTTGTTGAACTTGACATGCTTAGCTTCTTTTCTTCTATGAAATTAGATGCCCTATTATGTTTTATGGTGTTAGATTTCATTTCATATTATCTTGTGTGTTCACCTTCACTATTCATTTTGGTGAACCCAACATGCTTAGCCTCTCTCTTTTGTGGAATTAGATGCCTTATTGTGTTTTTGATTTCCTTACATATTATCTTGTGTGGAATTAGATGCCCTATTTTTCTTTGTGGTGTTATATTTCCTTTCATTTCATTAGGTCTTTGCTTGCATTAAGATTAGATTTAGTTTATGCTCTTGCATTTTAAATTCAAAACTACAAAAACATTGCAAAATTTCTTTCAAAATACAAAAATATTAGGGTTAGACATAGTGATAGACATATGGATACCTTTCATCCCAAGTCTTCTTCTCCTTTCCTTAGGATTCTAGATGAACCTTTGATTCTTCCTAATTCCAATCCTCTTATGGAGAAAAACTCTTTTCACTAATCTCATGATGATGATGATTCTCTAAAAGTTCCTCTTGAACAAGCCCAAAAAATTTCAAATAAACTTGATAAAATGGGTAATTGGCTTCTTCAAGAAAACCATAATCAAGATTCTATTCAAGCTATAGAGGCTCTTAAGAAATTTCTTTGTGATATTGACCAAGGTGTTAATCTCTTGCATGGTATTCACCTTGTGCATTCCAACATTAAACCTTTAGCTCAAGAAGCTCAAGATTTAGGGTTGTTTCCTCCTATCACTAGTGTGGAGTCTTCTTTTGTTCCTTTCCATAGTGCTCCTACCTATACACCTTTGGTGACTATGCCAATTCCCTCTATTCCTATGATTTTTCCTCATGTGTCCCTTCGTACTTCTCAACATTCTTATCATAATGTTTTTTTTTACTTTTTCTATTCCTATGCCAATTGTAGTTCCTAGTGTTCCTCCAATTGTTTCTTCTATTCCTATAGCTTTTTACACTTTACCTAGTGTTTATAATGTTGCTAGTTCTCCTATTTCTTCTCGTGATTCTACAATTATCATTTTGGCTCAAACCATGAAATCTTTACAACAACAACTCACATCTTGACTCAAAATAAGTTTAGTATCCCTACTTGTGACATAGGAAGTCCTTTGTCTAAGGATATTATTCATACTCTTGTTCCTCAACAAGCCAATATACCTCATCTTTAGAATTATAATGGTAAGGGAGATCCTATTCATCATGTTGAAACATTTCAAATCCTTGTAGTGATTATGCTCATGATCATGGGATTTTAGCAAATTTGTTTGCTCAAACTTTTTGTGGCAAGGCCTTACAATGGTTTTGTTCTTTGACTCCTTATTCTATGCATTCATTTACTCAACTTTGTAATATTTTTATTCAACAATTTCAGAACAACATTGGTGCACAAGTATCTTTGACTGATTTGATGCATTGTGAACAAAAATCTAAACAAAACTTGATTGGATTTATAGGTATATTTAAGCATTTGCATGCTTATATTTCCTATCCTATTCTTGATATTGATATTCAATGTATGTTTATTTCAAATTTGCAAAAGGATATTAGAGATAAGATTCTACTTATAGAAATTACTTTTTTTCAACAACTTTGTGCAATGCTTCATGTCATTATCAATTATAAATGAGTCAATTTAAGAGCACCACTCCAATGGCTCCTATTCCTATTGATAAAAGTGATGTTTCTCCTAATCCAAAAAAAGTTTAAAAATTCAACAACTATGTCAAGATAAATAAACAAGCAAATGTAGTTGCTGATCAAGTTGGTGTTGCATCTCATAATGCCACTTCTGCATCCACTGCTTTTCAATTAAATTGTACGTTTACTCCTCTCCCTAAATATTTACATTCTATTATGAATAGGTTTTTAACTACTAATATGATTACTTTATCTCCTTTTTTCCTCTTTTACTTGCTATAATGGTGGCTAAGTCTTTTTATCTAAAATCTTTTTGTCAATATCATCAATAGAATGGTCATGATACTGAGAAATGTTATTCTTTAAAACATAAGGTTCAAGACTTAATTAATTCTAATGCTTTATCTGTTGATAATTTTGATGGTAGAGGAAACAAATCTTTTTCTCCTCCTAATCAAAATCTACAAATATATATGAATCCTTTACCTACACATGAAACTAGTACTATTTCTCAACCATCTTCTATGGATATTGTGTATGATTCGAAGATGTATGATCTTAATCATGTTGTTAATCAAGTGGAGAATGTGGTTCAATCTATATCTCCATCCCAATCTCAACCTCCACTTCAATGTCTAGTTTCAACTTCACTCGAATTGAAACCTAAGCCTAAATTGAAGCCACAATCTAAACCTTGACAAAAACCTTAGAAAAAATGACCTCGGGCAGTTTTGATTACTTTTGATGATTTTGAGATTATTAAAGCTCCTAATGGTCCCCTTCATATTTATGCTAAGATTGTTGAGATACCTACACATGGTTGTCATGTTGATCCTACCTCCTTAGACAATGTTATTATAGAAGAAAATATTTTTATGAAAATTTTTCAACGTGATTTTTATGATAAATCAAATATATGGATTCAAACTTGTAATGGTTTTCTTTATCCATCATCTGGTTCAATTGATTTACTAATTGGACATTGTGGAAAGATTGTGAACACTACCTTTTTTGTTGTTCCTACTTCTAATCAATTTCAAGTTAAGCTTGGTTTACCATGGTTAAATGCCATGCATGTTGTTGCTTCACCTATTCATAAATGTCTTAGTTTTTTTTATGATGATTAAGTGAAAATGGTTAATCATAGCTTATATCATACTTCTAGGCCTAGGGATGCTACTACCATTGATTTCTTTTGGCCTCCATTACCTAATTCATGTTCTGCTTGACCTGATCATCTTTTTCATTCATGTCAAGTCTATAAGCAGTGAAATATTCTTGAGTCAAGCTTACCTCCTAAGGATCTTAATCGTGGTCTTTTGCCTACACCTTCCATACCTCCTTTATCTATGGCTTCTACAATTGTTAATCAACTTTCTCTTGTTGCTTATCAGTCTGCTAGAAATCTTATTAATTCTCCTATAGAACCTACAAAGGATCCTTTGAATGTTCCTTCTAGTTCCCAACAAATTTCAAGTAAGACAAAACATATTTGATTTACTAATGAACATCATAAAAAGTGTCATGCTCAAGCTAAAGCTTGTAATTCTATTATTTAAAAATCTATATCTTCTTTGGATACAACTATGCATGATGTGTTAGAAGAAGTTGTTACTAATAATTGTGTTAAGTTACTTGAATCTAATGATTCTATTTGTATCTTAGATCCTATTTTGATTAATTTAGATCATGAAGATACTCTTGATGATGTTAATTATTTTAATGATGAATATGAAACTATTGACATTGAAATTGATTTACCTAATATGCTTTCCTCGTGATTAATACTTACACCTAGTATTGAGCATTGTAATTCTCAAGAAAATTCCTTTTTGGAACTGGCTATCATTCCTATTATGTTGGATATAGTCCCTCTTGTAAGTTACTCACCTTCCCTAAATGATAAAAAATAAGATGGGGAGAGTAGGTGACGTGCTTGATTGGCTAGTCCTTCATGGTAGTTGTTTTGTGTGTTTGTCTATTGTACTATGCTTCTCCCATAATATGTTTGCTAAATGTTGTTAGATTCTTTTATACGATATTTGGTTCTTCATTGGTGCAAGGTGATAAAAGAATCAAACCTATTTTACTATTCTTATATATGTATCTTTATTCTTATATATGTTATTTTGTACTTGTGCTATTGTTTGTTCATGTTTCCTTGTGTAAATTTGCTTGGATCCATAAATTGGTAGCACTGATTCTTTTTTGTCTCTAGGTCATAGTCCAAAAATATTCTTTTTTGTATCTCTTATGCTATCTTTCCTCTTTTGTGATTCTATTTATACTTTCTTTGGGGAATGATGTCAATTCATTTGCAATAATATCATATATATATATATATATATATATATATATATATATATATATATATATATATATATATATATATATAACCCTATAGTAGGTAGATCCCTTATGTGTTCTCTATATGTTTATGTGGTATTTCCCTTGATTTTTCTTTTTCTAGGGGAATCTCATAGTGGAAACATAATCAGTGGAGTTGTTTATGTTTCCATCAAAGTCATTTCTCCTTTTAAAGTGTTAGCAATGACTTTAATGTGGTGGCATACGCTCTGCTCACTTATTGCACACACACACACACACACACACACACACACACACACTTTTCAATACATATATATTATTTCTCAAAATAACTTTTCTCCCTTTTTAGATTAGTGACTAATCCTTAAAGCATGGATTTATATTTTAGGATCGCTTGATCCCTTAAGGTTGAAGGTGTCCTTAAGATTGGATCTCTTTTACTTTTTGGTTTTACTTTTATAGAATAGAATATTCTTAAGACTAAATCCTTGATGGGTTGACTAGCGACTAGCAACATTCAATAGGTGGTTCAATTCCATCTTTCCAATTGCACATTTTCCCTATGTGGTTCACAATGGGACATAAGTTCTTAGTGGGTGAGACAATCACACTCTTTTTCTTATTTTCCTTTTTTTCAAGAGATGTCTCTCTTATTATGATCTTAGAGTTGATAGGGAATTGAGTCTCTTGGGGCTTGAGGATTTATTTTTCCCTTTGATTTCAATAATATTATCTTTTTGTTACGATCTACTTTACCAAGAGTTTGCATCAAGTTCATACTCTTGCTAAAGTGGAGGCTTAATGTATCATTTTAAAATGGAAGAACTTCCATATCAAGAGTGTTTAGCCCTTTGAGTAAGTGGTTTGGGGTCATTTCAATCACCTTGAATGGGTCTTTTCATGGATCTAGCTATTTCCCCCTTGTTTTTCTTCTCTCTCTCTCTCTCTCTCTCTCTCTCTCTCTCTCTCTCTCTCTCTCTCTCTCTCTCTCTCTCTCTCTCTCTCTCTCTCTCTCTCTCTCTCTCTCTCTCTCTCTCTCTCTCTATTTCTAGCCTATTTTTGATAAACTACTCTATGAAAGTGAGGACTTTGGCCTCTAGGTCAAGTATGACCTTCTAGGTCAAGGTTGACCTTGACCCTAACCTATGGTAGGGTTGACCTCATCCTTGACCCTAGGTCCTATTTTTTATTTTTGGAATTTTTGGGATCTCAAGCTTTGGAAAGTTTCTTTTCCCACTTCTAGGTTGATTGTTTTGGGTTTTAGAATGGTAGAGTCTTAAATTAAATTTAATCTAGGTCCATTCCTAGGTGTTAAGGTTAAATGGGATTTAATTCTCCTATGTCAACCTTCTCTAGGAGTTAGTGACCTATATCTCTATTTAATGAAGCCTTCTTCCCTAATTTTGACATACAAGCTATCCATAATTTCATGAGCGCATCCACTGTCTACATTCTACTATGATCAACAAAGTGAAGTTATACTATCTTTCAAGCATTCAAGCATCCAATTCATCAAGGAGGTCCAATATTAGCCATTGAAGGATTCAATCTCTATGGAGCCCTCTTGTTGAATATTTCTCCATCCACATTCATCAAAGCCTTCTTCTATGTAATGATACATTCAAGATTGGTATTGAAGATATAATGATATTGATTTGAGACATCCAACATACATTTCTACATACATTTGGAGCATCTGTACTTGTGGATTCAAGGATTTGAATCTTCCACAAGGATTTCCACATAAGAACGGTGATTAATTCCATTTACTTTGTTTATGCATATTATAATTTCAATTATATTTCAAGGTTAATTCCAAATTGGGGTCTGACTAAGGCAAACCACCCATCCAACAACAAAGCCATTTTTCTTGTGGATATAGGTGTGGAACAATGAATTGGAGACAAGATTCATATACCCTTTTTGTCAAACTTGTGAGTTTCACAAACAAAAATTTGGTCAAAGAAGTGAAGGTCAAGGTCAACTTTTTGGGGTACAATTGTGCCTCGGGGTAAGGTGGTGCCCTACCAACAGGGTCAAGGTTGACCTCCCTTCAAAAAGACAAAATATTTCTGGGTTTTCTCTATCTCAAAATGTTGAGTTTGAAATAGGTTGCAAATTTTTAAGAAACTACATATAGACATCATAAATCAACATTTTCAAGATTCAAGTTTAGTATTCGTCTTTTATCTATTTTAGGATTTAAGCACATACTCCCCCCACAATAGAAAGGTCATATAGCCTCCTTTCTCCCTATTTTCCATCACTTGATCCATTTCTGCATTGAACAATTTCTTGTGCTTCATCACTTTGGATCATTCCTTTTGGAAATTAGGATTTGAGAGGAGGTTTCCATTTTCTATCTATTTAGAGATGTTATAATAGATCACATTTCATGGATGACTGGTAATAGTAAACAAGCAAATTTGTAGCAGGATTCATGGAATAGTTATGAGGCTTTAGATGAAGAATTGAAACAAAAATTAGATGGTTTGTATTGGGGGAGTTAGAGATTACTTATTTGAAAAATAAGGTGTTTTCTATAAGTTTTGGGAATGGAAGCACTGGAGGGTGGAGGGTTTTTCCCATGGGCAGCAATAGTCCCTAAAAAATATTTTCTCTCAAAGGAAAGTTTGTGTTATTTCTAGAAAGGAAAAGATTAGTTGGTATGTTGCAGCTTTAGGAAAGTTTTCTATAAGACTAGGCTATGAGCTAATTGCAAATAGAGAGGATGCTAGGTCTAAGGGAGGTGATTTATGTTGGCATAAAGAGATTTTTCTAAGGCTGGGACTTTTTCTTGGTTAGTTATTCAAGGAAAAATTTTGACTAGGGAAAAAATGAAGAAATTAGGATTTCAAGGGCAAACTAAATGTGTGATATGTGGTAAAGAGGAAGAAATGGTGGATCATCTACTATTACATTGTGAGGTTTTTCCTAAAGCTAGGACTTTTTGCTGGTTAGCTATTCAAGGAAAAATTTTGACTGGGGAAAGAACGAAGAAATTAGGATTTCAAGGCCAAACTAAATGTGTGATATGTGGTAAAGAGGAAGAAATGGTGGATCATCTACTATTACATTGTGAGGTAGCAAAGAAATGCTAGATTTATATCTAAGGTAAGTTAGTATGGATAGGACCATGGAGTTTTTCTTTGGTTGATTTCTTTATATCCTGGCCAAGAATGAGCAAAAGAAATATGTTGGAAAGTGTATGGAGGATAAGCCTATCAATTATAATATGGGAGGTGTGGAAGGAGTGAAATAGGAGAATCTTTTAGGAGATGTCTGAATCTATGGAACAACTCTTGAGAAAGATTGACCACTCTATTGAAGAAGTAGTTATTGCATTGGTTTTTAAGAAGGATTTGTTAAAGAGTTTTTTTATGAGAGAAGATAGAGATATTAAGAGGGAATGGCCAGGGATCAAAATCAGATAGGTTGGAACTATAAGTAGGGGTAGTTCAAATATAGAATAAAGAAAAAATGCAATGTGGAAGTCTCCAAAGGAACAATGGTTAAAATTGGGTGGCTAAAATTAAAATTTGATGGTGCTTTAAGGAGTAACCCTGGAAAATCAAGGGTGGGTTGCATAGTGAGGGATCATAAAGTAGAGACTTTGGCTATAGGGGCAAATAGATTACCAAATGGCACTAATAATGAAGCTAAATTATAAGTAGTGCTATTGGCAATAAAAATGTGCTAAGAAAGTAGGGGGTTAAAGTAATTGTGGAAGGGGATTCCACAGTGGTGGTGCAAGCGATAAGTAGAAATCAGATTTCAGTGTCACACTTCAAAAAAATTTAATAGCCATTAATGCGGAGTTGAAAATGTTGGAGGATTTCAAATTGTGTCATGTGTTTTGGGAGGCTAATAGGGAAGCTAATTAGTTATCAAAATGGGTGGCAGATTGTTTGGAGGTGGGAGTAGAGTGTTTTGAATGGTATAGCCATTGGGAGGAGGTTTTGAGTATGATTGAAGAAAGAAAAAAATCAAATTAAAAAAATATCATTTTAAATGATTGAGTGGAGGATAATAATAAAAGGGAGGAAAGATTTGGATGATCTAAAATAAATGTCTGTATAATGAAAAGATAGGCTAAAAAGAAAAGGATGGAATGATTAGACTTGGTGAATGGGATAAAGTGTAAAAGTGAGATAATTGAAATGCCATAAAACAAAGTAGTCAAAAAGGTAACTATTAACAAACTTGAATAGTAAAGTGCAGATATGATGAAAATGATAGGCAAGGAAAATATAGAGGGTGGATATGGAAGCTACCTTCACCTTTTAGATGACTAGACAATAGAAGGCACTTTTTGGCCCGATCCAAAATCAGAGATTGTGGGTGTTGCTTCAATGCCCATCACAAGTGTTTTAGAGGAGGTGAAGGGAATGGTTGGAGAATTGCTCCAAAATTTGACCCACCACTAGAAAATTAATGTGGATATTTGATGGGGACACAACCCACACAGAATGGACACAATAGAAAAGGGAAAATTATATTAACTGATAAAATAAGCTAGTACAAATAGTACAGAGAAAATAAACTTCAAAACATGCCCTAAGGGCTTACAATAGCATAAATTTGGAGATAATTTCTCCCTTCAGTACCTCCTCTCAAACTCCACTCTGAACTGCCTTTTACAATGCTAGAAATCTTCTTAAATAGACCCTGAACGGTTAAGGACTAGGAGTACATTCTAGAAAGTGCTAGTAGGCATCCACCGACCAAATAGAAGGTTTTAGAAGCTGTGTTAGAAGTCGATGTAAATCTAGAAGAATCTAGAAATGGTAACCGAACTTTCGGGAGGCATAACTTTTGAATCGTAGCTTTGATTGACAAACCGTTTACATTTTTGAAAAGCTCTCGAAGTGCTCTATAGCCCTATGGATAGCTTTGCTCATCCCCCATTTTTTGGCCCTTTTCAAGGTCATTTAATGCCCCTAAACTAACTTTGAAGCATTCTTAGGAGGTCTCCAAAACTCAAAAAACTGCAATAACTTTCAAACCGTGGGGCCTTTTGACCTGATTCTTTTTTTGGAATGCTCTAAATCACAATTACATTCATCTAGCCAATTCACACCTCCTAGTTTACCAAAATGATGGCCCAATTACATACTCATATTTTTTCAAGATTTTCTAGAACACTGATAGTGGAACTGTGAGAGTTGGAACCTTTATTTGACCCAAATGGGTGTCCAAAAATGAAAACACATGAAACAGAAACTAAGTCTAAGTACATTTTTTTGGGTGACACAAGATTGCCCTTATATCTCTGGATGCTCCTGCATCAGACACCTAGGGTAGATTGAAAAGTGACCTTGTCACTTTATGAATGGTAGAGGAAATGCCAAATGGAAAACCTCAGCTACTGAAATCCAAGTTGAGTCCTCGACCGGTCGTCCTTTCCACTTCACCAAATACTCTTCATACTGCCTATTTCTGGTACTCCTACCCACACAATGATCTAGAATGTCTTCTATCTCCTCTTCCTTAGAAGCAGGAATTGGACATGGCTCTAACACCAACTCCTCATCTGCACCATCATCATGATACTCTGTTAAGTCTACAATGTTGAAAATAGGAGAAATGTGAATACATTCTGGCAGCTCCACCTCATATGCATTTCCTGAGTCATGTTTCTTCAAAATTTTGCAGGGGCCAAATTTCTTCATTTTCAGCTTGTTGTAAGTACCGACTGGAAATCTTTCTTTTTGTAAGTGCACCATGACTAAATCTCCTACTTGGAATTCTTTATGTCTTCTCCTTTGTCAGCCCTAGCTTTATACTCTTGATTCATATTGGTAATGTGTGCTTGAACCTCCTCATGTAGATGCTTGATATGTTTAGCAAATTCCTTAGCTTCAGCACTTGTCCTCTCCCCTTGTTCTATCTTCCTCAGCTCTGGTGCAGTCCTTGGGCTACTCCCATATACAATTTGGAATGGTGATTTTCTAGTACTCCTATTTACAGAGTTATTATAAGCAAACTCTACCTGTGGTAGAATCAAATCCCATCTGTTGGGCTTATCCCCAACTAAACATCTCAGCAAATTTCCCAGACTTCTGTTTACCACTTCTGTTTGGCCGTCAGGTTGTGGGTGATGCGTGGAACTGAATTTCAAGTCTATTCTCAACTTTTTCCACAATGTCCTCCAGAAATACTCCACAAATTTAGTATCTCTATGAGAAAATATACTCCTTGGGAGACCATGTAGTCTCACCACCTCTCTGAAGAACAAGTTTGCAATATGGACAGCATCATGAGTTTTGTGGCATGGAATGAAATGTGCCATTTTGGAGAACCTATCAACCACCACAAATACTGAGTCATTACCCCTTTGTGTCCTCGACAAACCAAGAACAAAATCCATACTTATGTCCTCCCATGGCTTTGATGGAACATGCAATGGCTGATATAGTCCAATATTGTGGCTGAATCCCTTAGCAACTTGACAAACTTGACAACTTTGTACAAACCTTTTCACATCCTGTGACATTTGAGGCCAAAAATAATGTTCTCTCAGAATGGCAATGGTCTTATCTTGACCAAAATGTCCTGCCATCCCTCCACTGTGTTTCTCCGTAATTAGATTTTCCCTCACGAAACTCCTTGGAATGCACAATTGACTACCCTTGAACAACATGCCATCCTGAATCAAATAGTCTAACCACTTGGTTCTATCTACAACAACAGGCTCTTTACAAGATTTCCATGTTTCAACAAAATCAAGATCCTTAGGGTACAAATTCTTGAGTTCATCAAACCCAACTACTTCAACCTACATTACTGTAAGCAACAACTGTCTCCTACTTAGTGCATCTGCAACCCTGTTAGATTTTCCACTTCTATGCTTCAACACAAATGTATAGCTCTGCAAGAATTCTACCCACTTCATATGCCTCTGATTCAATTTACCTTGGCTATTTAGGTACTGTAATGCCTGATGATCAGTATACAAAAAAAATTCCTTTGGCAATAAATAATGCCTCCATTTCTTTAAGGCCGGAACTATTGCATAGAACTCTTGATCATAAATAGAATACTTCTTCTTTGTATCATTCAATTTTTCACTAAAATATGCAATATGCTTACCTTCTTGGCTTAATACACCACCAATAGCGCTGCCACTAGCATCACAATCCACCTGGAAAACTTTTCTAAAATCTAGAAGTGCCAACACAGGTTGTTCTGTCACCTTCTTCTTCAGCAATTCAAAACTTCTCACAGCTGCTGCAGTCCATTTGAACTCTTTTCTATCCCCTCTTATTGTATCAATTAGGGGTGGACATATGCCACTAAAATTCTTAATAAACTTCCTGTAAAAACTAACCAGACCATGAAATGATCTTACCTTAGTAGCAGACCTTGGAGGAGGCCATTCCAAGATGGCTTTTACCTTCTCTCGATCCATTTTGACACCTTCGGGTGATATAACAAACCCCAAATAGACTAACTCCCTTTTTGCAAAGATACACTTCTTCAGATTAATTAACAGTTTCTCTTCCCTTAGCCTTTCAAAGACACTACGAATATGCAATAAATGTTCTTCCAAAGTCTTGCTGAAAATTAAAATATCATCCAAATAAACAATAAATTTTTTTCCCAAGAACTTCTTAAGTACCTCATTTATGATCTGCATGAAGGTGCTTGGGGCGTTCATCAATCCAAAGGGCATGACTAACCACTCATAAAGACCCTCCTTGGTCTTGAAGGTTGTTTTCCACTCATCTCCTTCTCAAATCTGTATCTGATGATAGCCACTCTTGAGATCTATCTTTATGAAGTACTGAGCTCCACTCAGGCAGTCCATAAGATCATCCATCCTTGGCAAAGGAAATCGGTACTTGATGGTTATCCTATTTATAGCTCGAGAATCTATACACATCCTCCACTCTCCATCCTTCTTTGGTGCAAGTACTGCAGGTACTACACATGGACTCAGGCTCTCTCGAATCAAGCCCTTCCTCAACAGCTCCTGAACCTGTCTGTTTAGCTCCTCTATTTTAGTAGGAGTCATCCTATGAGTAGCCTTATTAGGAAAACTAGCTTGGAATCAGATCTATCTGATGACTAATTTGCCTTACTGGTGGCAATCCATCTGGAACATTATCAGAGATAATATCTCCAAACTCCCCTAGTAAATCTGAAACTTCAAGTGGTATTTCACTACTACCTTCTTTATCTTTTCTAGGAATCAAAGCATAGCACATATGCTGATGTTTCATGCCATCTAAAAACTTCCTTCCATCAACAAGACAAATCCTAGCAATACTACATACCTTTTCACCTTCCTTTTTCATGGGCTTCAATTTGTGGCAAACTTCATCCTTTGTCAGAGAGTATGTGTTTTCATGTCCATCATGTACTGCATGTCTATCAAACTACCATGGTCTACCCAACAATAGATGGAAAACATCCATCAGAATAACATCACAGAGAACTTCATCATGGTAACTCCCAATTTTGAATTTTACTAAACATTGTTCACTTACCAAGACCTGATGATCATCTTTTACCCAAGCAATCTGATAGGGTTGGGGATGTTTCTCCCTCTTGAGCTTCAACTTAGAGACCATCTCTTCTAATACCAAGTTATCAGTGCTACCACCATCAATGATCACGTCACAACATTTATCCTCACACTTGCATCTGGTATGGAACAAACTCCTTTGTTGTCCTGGTTCAATCTCACCACTTAGTAGGACTCTTTCATTCACCAAGGTCTCTCCTCTTTTAGCATCCTCTAAATGTGATGATTGTGCATCCTCATCCACATGAGCAACCCTAGCTTGGCCCTCTGCTCTCCTATCTGTCCTTCCTTGTTGTTGAGGGCATTCAAAGGCACGATGACCTTCTTCATTGCAATGGAAATAGGTACCACAGAAGCCTCCTCTTCCTTGTCCACATCCTCTACCTCTTCCTCTATGATTTCCAAAGTCTTGATCACAAGAGCAGTTGAAACCCTCATTCCTCTGGTTTATGCTAGTACCCTCATCTTCATTTTTCTTTTGGGTTTCATTGCGGCCTCCAGATGACCTACCACTTCCCCTTCCTCCTTGAGCACACTCTCTTTGTCTTCCTTCAAACCTTTTATTTGACTTCTCTTCAACTCGTAGGGCAAACTGGTATGCCTCTTCAACGCTGGTCATTCTTACCAGACTTAATTCCTCCTTGATGCTAGGTCACAACCCATTGATATAACGAGCAACCTTCTCCTTATTTGCTTCTGCATGTCTTGCTCTAATCAAGAGTCGGTAAAAATGCTCTATATATTGTTGGACTGATCTTCCTGCTTGCTTTAACCCATGCATCTTCTTAAACAAATCAAGCTCATAGTCCACAAGAATGAACTACTTATTCAATTTGTCCACCATGCGATCCCATCTTGTGATCTTCTCCTTTCCTCTTCTGTTTCTTTCCAATTGAACCTCTTGCCACCAGATTTTGGCATGGCCTTTCAGTTTGGCCTTTGCAAACTTAACCCTATCTGGGTCCCTAATATCCTCATACTCAAAGTATTCTTCCAGTTCATTGATCCAATTGATCAACTCATCTGGTTTTAGATTTCCTGAAAATACACCCACTTCAATTGTAGGTCTTTTCCTACACTTAGTAATGGCCCTAAAAATCCTTTCCTCTGCATGATTCAGAACTTCCCCATCAAATTCTCCTTCTGGTCCCATTTCTTCTTCTTCATTGTCATCCTCACTGTCATTACCTGTGGCAACATTTGCTTCTCTACGGAGCTCCTCTTGCAATGCCTGTACTTGCCTTTGGGGGGCTCTAACCTCCTCAAGATTAATAACTCTAGCCCTTTTGCCATGCTCTCTTTGTGGAGGCATCTTCTAACTCAAACCCACAACCTCACAGTCCTAGTGCAAATTGCCTCACAGTTGGCACTCTGTCTACACACTTAAGAAAACCAGCTCTGATACCACTTGATGGGGACACAACCCACATAGAATGGACACAACAAAAAAGGGGAAATTATATTAACTGAGAAAATAAGCTAGTACAAATAGTACAGAGAAAATAAACTTCAAAACATGCCCTAAGGGCTTACAATAGCATAAATCTGGAGATAATTTCTCCCTTCAGTACCTCCTCTCAAACTCCACTCCGAATTTCCTTTTACAATGCCAAAAATCTCCTTAAATAGACCCTGGAGGGTTAAGGACTAGGAGTACATTCTAGAAAGTGCTAGTAGGCATCCACCAACCAAATAGAAGGTTTCAGAAGCTATGTTAGAAGTTGACGCAAATCTAGAAGAATCCAAAAATGGTAACTGAACTTTTGGGAGGCATAACTTTTGAATTGTAGCTCCGATTGACGAACTATTTACATTTTTGAAAAGCTCTCAAAGCGCTCTACAGCCCTATGGACTGCTTTTCTTGTCCCCCATTTTTTACCCTTTTTGAGGTCATTTAATGCCCCTAACCTAACTTTGAAGCATTCTTAAGAGGTCTCCAAAACCTGAAAAATTGCAATAACTTTCAAACTGTAGGGCCTTTTGACTTGATTCTTTTTTTGGAATGCTCTAAATCACAATTACATTCATCTAGCCAATTTACACCTCCTAGTTTACCAAAATGATGGCCCAATTACATACTCCTATTTTTTCAGGATTTTCTAGAACACTGATAGTGGAACTGTGAGAGTTGGAACCTTTATTTGACCCAAATGGATGTCCGAAAATGAAAACACATGAAACAAAAACTAAGTCTAAGTACATTTTTTTGGGTGACACAGGATTTCCCTTATACCTCTGGATGCTCCTGCATCAATATTGCAGCAATTGTGATGGCATAGGGATTGGAACTAGCTTTCTCAAAAGAAGAAGTGGAATGGGTGATGTAGTCGCTATTCTCAAAAGACTTGATTGTTGGGATTGAATCCTTGTTGGAATGGGCATGGCCAGGGACAGGCTTCAATTATAGTAAATTCCATGTAGATGAAGATGAGGGGGAAGCATGAGGAAAATGTAGTTTTATTTGGTGGCCAACTAGGGTGGACAAGGAAGCTTACAGGGAAAAACTAAGAGTGGAGGGCTCAGGTGGATGGAGGAGATTCTCATTTTCAAAGAAAGGGATGGATGAAATGTAAAGGGATTCTTGGTCTCCCATCCACAACATCAAAGAACTACAGGAAGTAGGAAAAAAAGAATGGTGGTGAGGGTTGTGTCCCTAGTAAAGGAGTAAGGATTGAATTGGAAGGGTGACCAAATTTTTGCCTTTTTATTTTTGCGTGTTGTTCATTGATGAAAACTGAAGAAATGTGGTCAAGTTTTTTGGGGTTTCAAAGTTGTTTTTTAGGATGGCAAGCTCCTGATAAAGAACAAAGAAGGAAATTGAAGAAAATAGCGGAAGGTTGTGAGCCTACAAAAAGATAAACAAAAAAAGATATGGGGATAGGTCATCCCAATGAAACTCAAAATTCATGGTAGTAGAGGAAAATCAAAGGATATATTTGTCAACAAGAAAGTGGGCAAAGGAGTGATGAAAGAAAAAAAATTCTAGAGATTTTGAATAGAGACAAAGAAGGGCTAGATGTAGGAGTTTTTAGGGTTTCATATAAAATCCTATAAATTTTGATAAAGTAATTTGTAGCATGTGTAAGCCTGATCAAATGGGAAATAGTTGAATATATATGCAAGATAGATATTTAGATGAAGGTGATGTAAGTTGTAAAAATGTTTGTGGGAAGGCTATTGTTTCTAGCCTATACATGTATCTATGAAATTTTATTTTATATATATATATATATATATATATATATATATATATATATATATATATATATATATATATATAATTTTAAATATTTATGTCTACTCAAGCCTTTTAAATTTTAATATTATTTAAAACCTAAGAAATTTAATGCTTTAATGAATTTATTTCCTAAAAGTATCAAAATACATCAAATATTTTTTTTAGAAATTTAAGTTATGTGCCTTGTGTTTTTGCATTACAAGGTTAAGTGATGGCTAATAAATAGTCCAAAATATTAAGTTAGAAAACAATTATAAATTATTAATATGTAATGAAAAAATTGAATTTAATAAATATTTATTTTTTATATAATTCTTATTTAAAAAAGATTCTAAATTAACATGAATACAAAAAATTGTATATATTACACACAATCTAATAAAAGTGCCAAAAAATGACCTTAATAGCCATCAAACTCCAAGCTTGTTGTACATAATTGAAAATTTATTTTAAAATATTATAATATATATATTTTTAAATGTTTAAACTTGATTTTAGATAAAGGTTGTGTATACAATTGTTTTTTATTAAGTGAAAATAGGTTTAGATTGGGCCCTAAACCCATTACATTTAGATATTGAAATGGGTCTAAAACCCAACATAAGAAAAATAGTAGAGAAAGATATTCAGAAACATATCAATAGAAGAAAGCCATCCAAAAGCCAATAGAAAGATAGTTGTAGAAAGATGGAAAAAAAAAGCACCAATTTCTCACAGAGGCCTATAAGTGTAGACCAAGATTCAATAGGATCCATTAGATCATGGAATAGAAAAGGGAGCAACTCCTTAATCATAAAACATGAATACCTTTGAAGTTATTAACCACATGATATAGGAGATAGAAACCATCCTCCCATAGCTCCTTTCCTCCTTGAATCCCACCTCAATATGGGAAATGAAGAGGAATAAAATCCTACAATGTGACAACTTCTAAAGCCACCCCACCTTCTGAACAATGGCATACGGAATAGACATGCCCTTTCCACCATCAAATTCTCCCACACTGCATATCACTTCCTCAATAAATGACACCTCCACCTCAATATGTGTTAATCATAGAAGAGATAACCACATAAAGTAAATCACAAGCCTAGAAACCTCAAAAAGGTGCCAAAGAGGCCAAAGGAGGAACTTCTTCTCTATAGAAGTCTTTGGGGGAAGAAAAAAATAGCATTGGAAACTAAAATTGAGATAATTTTTATGTTATCATTGATGTCAAACCTTATTGGTAAGATAGTGCTATCTAATTAGAGTTTCATATCAAGATGATTGATGAAGACAATTTGAGAAGGGCATAAGAAAAGCATCTAGAGCAAAGGTTGAGTTATGAGGTGTATATGAGCAATGTTAGTATGCTAATAGAAACCAAATTTAAATAAAGCTTCTACAAACTAAACAAAATTCATAAACTTCAAGATAGAATAAGATGAGCTCTCAATTGAGAATATGATCCATTAATAGACTCTCTCAATAAGAAGCTCTCTTGTTGAGTGGCTTTGTCTAAATGGATAGGATGTATGCTCAATATGCTTCCAAAGGCTTCAATGGATGATTGTTGATTTTTGGTGTGGATAGATGGCTTTAGTATGGATTTGGCTCTCAAAATAGCATTATAACTTTACTTCATGGATTGTGTTATTTTGCAAAGGGAAAGGATCCAATTTATAGGCAAGAGGCTTGAGGGATTGAGGGCTAAAATGCAAGGATGGGAAAAAGCTTATGGAGGGCTCAGATTGCATGAGAGGAGAGCACATGGATTGTGCTTCCTTACAACCAATCAGGGAGTGACACATGTCACAGGGTGAGAGGATGGAGGAAAGGGCAAGGATGAGTCAACAAAGGAGGCTCAAGAGATAAAATCTTCATAAAGACCCTTCATAAGTGCTTTGTAAGAACATTTCTGACTTTGTGGGCTTTATAAAGTTTTGTGGTTGAAGATATTTGTGAGAGACACCATGAAATTCGAATTTGAGGGTGATGAGAGCAATTTCGACTTGGACTTGATTAGGAGGGTTTTAAGCTTGCTTAGGCTTGTGAAAATGATTAGAGGATGGATTAGGATGGTTTAGGATTAGCTTAGGGATAGGCAAGTGGATAGCATTTAATGAGGGTGGGTGAAGGAGGAGATATTTGTTAACTTTGGCTTGGGTTAGTAATTCTTAACCCATGTTTAGGGAATGTGACAAGGTTAGGAGGGGATTAGGATTAGGTTTAAAGACATCTTCTATCTTCTAGAAGAGTCTAGACTTTGGATGAGGATAAAGACTTTCTAGAATAGTCTAGAACTTCCTAGGATGAGGATGAAGACTTTCTAGAAGAGTCTAGAACTTCTTAGGATGAGGATAAATTAGATTTTTAGGAAATAAATAAAGTTTTATTTATTTCAAGGGTTTGGGTTGAGGAGATATTTATTAAAACTTTTTTAATAAACATGAGGATTAATATTTAATCTTAATTAAATATTTTGAGTTGGGATTAGGGGTAGGAAATGATGGGATTAGCCTTTAATTAAAATTAAAGAAGGATTAGAAGATTTTGGAAGAGGTTAGTGGTCTCAAGGAAATTGGCCAAGTTTTGGGAAAAAAAATAAATAAATTATTTATTTTGAGATTTTTGGTCAATTTATTAATTAAATAATTAATAAATAAGGAAATAATGTTTAAATAAGATTTAAACATTTTTGGGAGGGATTCCTTAATTAAATATTTTTAATTAAGATAAAGGGATTTAATGGCATAAAAATTAATTAATTAATTAATTAAATAATTAATTAATAAATGATGATGTCATCAGGGATTTTTTTTTTAGAAAATAAAAATATTATTTTCTAAAGGATTTTTAGGTGTCTACATGAGGAACTACAATGGGCACTTGGTTAGTTAGACTGTATTGAAGCTTGGAAGAACTGATCAAAGAATAACCAAATGCATAGGCTTGACTGAGAAAAAGAGTAGAAGTTTAAGAAACTTGAAGTTTATGCCAAGTGATGCTAGAGTTGACAGAGCACTAGTATAAGCCAAGAGAATATAATTTTGATAAAAAATCAGTATTGACCAAGTGTCAGTATATGTGCTGAAAAGAAAAGTTAGTAGTGACCGAGTAATCTAGGGATGACCAAGTTTTAGAACAAAGTGTTGGCCAAGGGACAACATTTCACAAATTATGAGAAAATTGTGATTTCCAGCTAACATAGTTGATTTCTTGAAATATGTAAAGTGTATTGAAGATAAGGATGGATGAGCTAGAATATTTAATTTAAGGGAAAACATGTTTGAGCATTTCTATGCAAAGATTCAAGGAGAAGTTTGGAGAATTTTCTAGAAGAGAAAAGAGGAAACAAAATGATGGAAGGATGAAATGAATCTAACCAAACTGTAATAACTATAGTGATGTTTAAGTGGGAAAAGATCTAAATTACCTATTTAAGGAGGTACAAGAGCTAAACTTATAGAGGTTAGTAGAGCTAGTGAAGACCTAACAAGATCAAAGAAGTTTTTGATGTTAATGATTGGTGAACTTACACAGGAGACTGAGAAGTATTGTGAAGAGGTGAAGAGTGATTTCTTGAAATAGTGCCAAGAAGATCAAAGATAGAGATGAAAATGGAGGCTCATTAGTGGATCGACATATGAACCAAACTGTGATCTATTTATTCAAAGTGATTTGTATTTATCAGATTTACTTTCTAACCATTGTATTAGTATTGAAATCCTTTAATCAAGGTGACATTCTAATGGAATATTCTTAAGCCCTCTAACAAGGCCACTCCTAATAGGTGATTAAATCCTTTAACAAAGTTACATTTAATAGTATGGTTTTAAACCTATAACAGGGTTGAACCCTAAAAGAGCTCACTTTAAAAGAGTGAAAAATTGGTGACATATTACTAATGGTTCTTCTCAAACTTTGTTCCCACATTAAATCCAAGTGTCATACTTGTGTAGATGTTATTTGAGATGTTTTACTATTATTTTTTTACATTCTACAAGTTTGTTACTATTAGGATAGTGGACTGCAAGTTTAAGTTACTGGTTATCTTCTATAGAGATCAAGCTATTAAATGTTTAGATCTGACATATTTAAGGTGATTAAAAGTTCAATTGGTACATCTGGACCTTTAATAATAATTCACCCACCCCCCTCTCAACTATTCTAAAATACTCTAACAATTGGTATCAGATCATTAGTGCTTGTTGAGATAAGTTTGAATGTACTTGGAGCTAAAGATAAAGACATACAAAAAGGAGGTGCCAAGGTTGAACAAAGAGAACTTCCTTGCATGGAAGAATTTAGTTAAGTTTCATCTAGTATGAATTGGAGATGGTGCAATACACTATGTGGAGAATACTAATATCTCAGCAGATGAAAGAAAAGCATGAGCACAATAAAGTTATGTTGGAGATTACATCAGCCCTAAGCTATGTTGAGTTTGATGACATAAAGGAATGCAAAACAACCAAGGAAATTTGGGATACATTTTAGACCATCTATGGAGGAGACACAAATGCTTTGAGTGAAAAAATCAAGAAGGTTGAGAGGTAAAATTGATGAATTGAGAATGATGGAATGTGAGAATATTGATCAGTATTCTAGAAGAATCAAGGAGGTGGTAAATTCTATAAGAGGAGAAAATGGAAAGATTGATGACGAGACTGTGATCACTAAGGTATTGAGAACTCTACTTCCAATTTACATTTTTAGGTTTTATACAATACAAGAATTGAGAGGTACCCCTTGTAATAACCTAACTTTGGAAGTTGTAATTGCTAGGCTTATTGCTTTTGAAATGTCAATCTTTGATAATTTCACTCTTACTTTTAAATCTGTTTTTGAATCTAAATTGGTTCCTAGTAAGAAAGGAAAAGGAAAATGTGCGAGTAGTGATAGTGATGTTTTTGATGGCGACCTTGATGATCTTGAAGCTTTCATGGCAAGGAAACTTCCAAGAGGAAGAGAAAAGTAAAAAGATAAACTTCCTATAATATGTTTTGCATGTAACAAAGTTGGTCATATTTCTACAAGATATCCAGACAAAGAAGACAAGGATGAAAGAAGGAAAAACAAGTACAAAGCTAGAAGAGATGATAGAGACAATAGGACAAACAAAGACTAAAAAGACAAATGTAAGAAATCATGTTACATTGTTGAAGAAGAAATTTATAATAAGTTTGATAGTAATCATGAAGAAGTTGTCTATGCTTCTATGAAAGAATATTTTGATAAAGATGAAAAAACTACATTAATTTCATATGTGAGTAAAGGGGGTAGTGGATAATTGATAGTGGTTTTTCACATCACATTACTGGTGATAAATTTAAGTTTCAACCATGGAGCCATAAATAGGTAGTTGTGTTAAGTTTGGTAATGATACATCATGTCTTGTGAAAGGTAAACAATAAATATAATTGATTGACAAGATCAAGTGTGACAATGTTTATTGGGTTGAAGGACTTAATTATAGCTTGTTAGGTGTTTCATAGTTGAACAAATTGGGATAAAGAGTTGAATTCCATCACAAGAAGGCCAATAAATTTGATGCTACTAGTGAACTGATTGGAAGTGGTGATCAAACAAGAGATAACTTGATTTATCTAGATTTATATGATGACACATGTTTGTTTGCATAAAATGAAGATATATGGTTATGGCATAAAAGGTTATCTCATTTGAAATTTGATAATTTGGTAAGAATAGTAAGATGAAAAGAGTCAGAGGATTACCAAGATTGAAGAAACCTGATAATGCTATGTGTAAACAATGTCTGTTGGGGAAAATGACAAAGTCTAATTTCAAGAGAAAGAAATACTCATCTAATGATATTCTAGAATTGGTTCATACTAACTTTTGTGGATCTATTTGTGTGTAAAGATACTATGGAGACACATATTTCATTTTATTTGTTGATGACTACTCTAGAATGATGATTGTGATGTTTCTTAAAGAAAAATCTAATGCTTTTCAGTTGTTTAAGTAGTGTTTGGCCAAAGTTTAGAAGGAAATAGGTAAGAGTCTAAAGTGCTTGAGATTTGATAGAGGGGGAGATTTTATGTCTAATGAATTTGATGTATTCTACAACGATAAAGGAATCAAAAGGTAGATGACATCACTTAGGATCCCTCCCCAAAATATTATAGTTGAAAGGAGAAACAAATAAATTATAGATTGTGCTAGAACACTAATGCTGGAGAAGAATGTATAACAAAAATACTAGAGAGAAGCTGTAAGTATAGAAGTCTAAACTTTGAAGAGAGTACAAGTTAAGAAAGGTACAAATGTTACACACTTTCAGTTATGGTATGGGTATGCACCTAATGTGAAGTATTTCAAAGTTTTTGTAAGCAAATATTATATATTGAAGGATAATAGAAATGGAAAACTTGATGCTAAATGTGATTAAGTCATATTCCTAAGATATTCCATTAAGAGTAAAGCTTATAACTATTTGAATTCTAACTCTAACAAAGTTGTTGAAAGTGCAAATGTGAAAGTTGGTGAATATGCAGAAAAGAATGAAGTTGAATGCAAGACAGAACCTAAAGATTAAAACACATTCATATATGTTAATGAAGGTGTTCCTTGCACCTTAGCTAAACCAGAGAACAAAGATACCAAGCAATAGTAAAATGTAAATGTCAAGTTGTAAGAGCAAGCTACCAAGAACCAAAATATATGTGTTGAGCATCAGTTTAATAATATTGAGATACATGAAGTAGATGACAAACATCAAGAAGATAATGCTGAGAAAGCATAACCTGAAGTTGTAAGGCCCCTTCCCTAGTGCTCAATTATAAATCTAAATTACATGAATAAGATTAGCAACTATTAACGGTATGGAGATAAGATGATATGTTTCAATCTCTAGCATATAGGATGTAAAAATCACATTGTTATTCATACACCTTATGATATTTTATCTCATAATGATAACAAAATATTGTTAGGATACTAATTGCGATGTTTACATTTTGGTGGATTTCATGTATGATAAATACTAGGAACTTATTCACATGCCTGATGATTTAATGTTCATGGATTTAGTATTTCTTCATTGTGATAGAAAATAGATTATGACATTATTCATAATGCTAATTTGACCATGTTAAGTAAAGACTAATGTTGTTATGTAGATTTTGATATCTCAATGTTTTGAAATGCTTTATATGAAAATGGTTAGAAATGAAAGTTATTTGTGATAGTTGGATATCCTAATGTGAATAAGGCAATATTGGATTTTTCATGCACTTATATACATGTGTTTATATGATTTTTCATTTGACTATTGATGCTCAAGTTTAGTGTGTAGGAAATTGAACCATGGAAATTAACTGAGGAAACAAGGTCCAAGCTATTGTGGGCACAATATAACTAAGGTGAACCTTTGGAAGATTCAAAGCCTCATTGTGTTGTGTGTATTTTGTAAATATGAGTTTTCATCTGTGAAGTAAATTCATGAATATATTAAAGACATGTCATTGTGATGTGGAATCTGTTTTAATGTATCACTTGACACTTGTAATTGTTTATGTGTTGATGACATTTTACCTAGGGTTTTGGTCATGGAGCCACTTAACCTTAAACTAATTTCCTTTCAAAAGATTAAGAAAACTCACTTGGGAGAAGGATAGGATAGGTCAGCATCATGTGAAATTTGAGTTCAAACTTGACAAGGATTTTAGAGGGTCAAAATGTGGTCTCAAAGTGCCTTTTTTGTAAAAATAAGCCACCCATATGATCTAGAATAACATGTTAGGGGCCTAAATTTAACTATTTTAGTTCCTTGCTAGCATAGGGGATCCCTTAACCAATGTAATCTCCAAGAAATTCAAAATTTGAGTTGTCCCATGAATTTAGCCCCACCTTTCCACTTAGTGAAAATAGAAATTTGGGTAGAGGCAAGGTTGTAAGGGATAGTGGCTTGATGTTTTTGCCAAAAATGAGATAGTGGAAGACCATTTTTTAGTGGACTTGGAAAAACTAGTGGGGTGTTCACCCACTCTCTAAGTTTAGAGACAACTAGGGCTTTGGAAGGAAAAATACTAAGGAGAAGGGAGCTATTCAACAACTATCATTTTCCTTTTTCTTGGATTCAAGGTTGGTGCCCATGCCTTTATTTCTAATGAAAGTTTCTTAATGGTGTTTAATCTATGTTGATGTAGAAATGTAATTGTGCATTATGTGTTGTATTGTAAATGTTGTGATGTGTTATTTTTTGCTTTGGTTTCCTTGATTTTTTTAGTTTTTTCATGAGTGTTGTTCATGGGTGTGAGGGCTTCACTCGCCCTTTGGGAAGGGAAGAGAATTCTAGGGTGAAGGGCTTAGTTGGGCTTGACAATGTAGTTGAGAACCTTGGAGTATGGGCTCCATTGTATGCCATAATCATTCATATATTTCTTTGTGGGTGATAATGCAAGTATGGTGGAGAGAGGAAGTTTATGGAGTATGAGCTCCAAGCAAGATAGACTTGATGGTAGTATGTTTGGGAATTAATTGTAAAGAGGGGGATGGATGTGAAAGCCTAGAAAGGGCATGGAAATTTTTTATTGCATATATTGTTTGATAAGGCAATTCCCCTCTTTGAAAAGTCCACCTTCACCCAATGTTCACAATTCCATTTGATAATCATTGTGAAAAGCCTTGGATGGGGTTGTGAAATGATATGTAGTATTGTTCATGCATTAGTAAGGTTGATTGATATATACCATTTGATTCTTTTTTCCCCAAGCTTGATGGGTGGCCTCGTAGAGGCCTAGGATGGGAGGTGATCCTCCATGGTTCATGTGTAAGTATTTTTGTATGTTTTGTGCTCATTGGATGCAAGGAAGGAGTTTGGTGTCACCAATGTTTTGATGAAACAAGGAAGGAATATGTCATTTGTGATGTATTTGAAAGGGATGAAATCCCTCTCCATGTTATTGTATATTGTCTTGCAAAATTTGAACTTCTTACTTGTGTCTTTGGTGCATTGTATTGTAAAAATGGGGTTATCATCTCATGTAAATTATTATAAAGAGTGATTCCATTAAAGGAATCAAGGATTTGGGAACATGATTATATGTGATTGCATTGTAAAATTATAGATTATACATTTAGGTGTAATGGAAAAGCAGAGATTTTTGCATCATAGCTTGAGCATAAAAATAATTCATTTCAAGGATAGCCATTTATTTTGATACTTGGAAAATGTATATGCAATGTTGCATTTGTACTTTTGAATCAAGGACCAATTCAAGAAAATGCATTTCATTGACTATGTAAAGAAATTTCACTATGCATTAATTCAATGAGAATTATCATTTAAATTCCATGATGGATAGAAAAGACGAATCCATTAGTTTCGTTAATCTTGTTTCATTACAATGCTTGAGTTAAGTATGTTATATGTAAATGATTTAAAATAGTTTAATTAAAATAGCTATCTACATTGAAATGTCAAAGGAAATGTATGTTGACAAGTTATTACACTTCCAAATAACTCGACAACATAGTCACAATAAGAGAAAATAATTGGAAATGCCCATATGAAAATAGGCATGTACATGTATTTTAGCTCTTTTGACTTTTTATGGGAAGTGGTAAATAATTCCCCTCCCCATTACAGTCCAATAAAATATTTCCAAGGAATATTCCCTAAAGATCCCTAACTTTTAAATTAAATAAAAAAGAAATGTGATATACACACCATGGAGTTGACAACATCTCACAAATAGTAATGGTAATATAACCTGTGATATCATCTAAAACTCCACCCAAAAGGCTCATGTGACCATAAAATAATCAATAAATAGGAAAAAGGAAACAATATAGTAAATTTCTCATTTGAATAGTACCAATTGCATATTTTATAGCAAGTCATCCCTTAACCCTCTCTAGTCATTGTCCTACGTGCATGAGAAAGGTTTTTTTTTGGAATATATATATTCACATGACATGGTACAAAACCATGTCACATTGGGTGCTCAAGGGAATAGATACCACACTCTGCTTCATGAAGAGTGGTCCCACCACACCAACCACCCTATTCATCCTAGTTCTTCATGCCCCCTCCACTTGCATGTATTGGAATGGTATTGAGTGGGGCATTCATGTGAGTGGATTGGGGAGTCAACTTAGTGGGGAATAATAAAAGCATTAAAGGTTATTAGGGGGAGGTGGGATAAGTTTGCATGGGGTATACTATTTAGGGGCCACTTGAGTGGCATAGGTATTGAAGAAAAGGAAAATGGGGCTTAGTAAGTGGCATAAGGGATATTGGAATTAGTGCTTAAGAATTTAAGAAATGGGTGTAAGAATGTAGGAAGGGGTCGTCGTAAGGGGCATGTGGATTAGATTATTGGATAGGGAGTGTTGGGAGATTAAGGGAGTTAATTAAGTACGTTAGGAAGTTATTATATAGTCCTTATTTGATTTAAGGTTAAGATGTTTAGTGGTAGATTATGTTTGTAAAATAATTAGGTAATGGATTTAGTATTTTAAAGTAATGACGATTGGATAGTAGTGGTGGATAGTTAGAAAAAGTATGCTTATATATATATATATCTATATATATATATATATATATATATATATATATATATATATATATATATATATATATATATATATATATATATATATATATATATATATAGAGAGAGAGAGAGAGAGAGAGAGAGAGAGAGAGCATCTAGCTACTAGATAAGGTATTTAATTAGTGAATAATAGTAATAGAAAAATATTGGATGTTAGTATGCAAATAAATAAATAAAATAGTTAATAGTGGTTAGTAAATAGTTGATGTAAAGATTGTTAGAACTTAATTAAATGATAGAATGCAAATTTATAAGAAGTAACACATTGTTAGTATGAAATCAAGTGTTGAAAAGGAACACTGTGTAATTAGTTATTACAATCATGATAATTATGATGAACATATATGAAATTCAATTTACCATATACATTAATATAATAAGCAAGGATTATAGGACACCAAATGTTTAATATACATATGTGTACATGTATGTATGTATAGACATATAGGTATGCTATCTAATACAAAGAGATGAATATATGGATTAGTAGGAAACTAAATAAGTAGTTTCAAACTAATGATATACATCAACTAGCATAGGTAAAACAACCAACCAATAAGGTAGATGTAGTGATAAATTAGTCATTAGTAGCACATAATTAATGGTCAATAGTCATATACTAACCTAGGGTTTTATGTTATTTTATCACAACAAAATGATTAATCCTTCTACCAATGTCTTAATACTAAATTTGCATTCAAACATTGTGCATGCCAATAGCATAGAAATTTCCTAGTTAGAAAAGAAACATTTCATTTAAATTATATATTTTAAAATGAATTTGGAATTGGAAGGTAATCAATGGAGGTTTCTTTAATAATTTTGGAACCATAAATATGTATTAGAGTGAACATGTATAACTATCTTTGATACATCTCCATTACTAAGTTTGTGAACCTATAATTAATAAGACCTGGTACATTGCATCTTTGAGCACAATGTTACTTCCAAGTTAGGTTACAAAATTGAAAGTGATATCACACATCAGAGTGTGCACTACAACACCTCAGGACAATCTATCATTATCAAAGTTATTCTTATCTAGCCATGTGTCATGACATGAACCCTAATAAATGATAGTATTGGAACTTATCCAAATACTTATCCCCATTGATTTATTGATGTTGTGAAATTTGAGTATTGAAGGAATTGATTCTTTTGATCATGACACCATTTGGAATAGAAAATTCTACTAGCCAACTAAAGAATCACTTGTAATTTGGTGATTATAGTATGTATCACCCTTATGCACATAACTATTACCCAGAGACCTTGAGTAGATGTGTATTGAACTCCTAACCATTTTATAACCTAGTTGGCAATGTATTAGTTCCTATGAGAGTTCCTAAGATCCTTCCATTTCTATTTTTTTAATTTAAGTTGTAGTTTTCTTTTTGTCTTATAGTTTCGGGCATGATAGTAGCAAAGATACAAAATGAACTTGAAATCAATTTTCAAGATGAACATGAAGAAGAAGAAAGAAGAAAATAACCTACACAAGAAAAGTATGTGAGAAGACACCATGCACCTAATAAAATCATTGGTAACAAAGAATCTAGACTTATAAAAAGGAAAAGACTCAGAAGTGATACATGTCTGCTTTGTCAATTTGAGCCTAAATCAATAAAAGATGCCTCGGAGAATCAAGATTGGATTCAAGCAATGAATGAAGGAATTGAACAAATAGAGAGGAACAAAATCTTGAAACAATTACATAGACCTAAAGACAAGGATTTTATTGGAACAAAGTAGGTATTTACGAACAAGCTGAATGAGAAAAGAGAAGTCACAAGGAACAATGCTAGATTAGTATGTAAAGGATCTGCACAAGAAGAAAGAATTGACCATATAGAAATATTTAACCCAATTGCAAGATTGGAAGGAGTAAGAACACTATTTGGATATTCTACTTGCAAAGGATTTAAAGAGTACCAAATGGATGTCAAATCTACATTTTTGAATGGAATATTAGAAGAAGAGGATTACATAGAATAGCCAAAAGGATTTGTGGATCCCAACAAGCATAACATGGTATGTAAATTGTACAAAGTCCTATTTGGTTTTAAATAAGCCCCTAGAGAATAGTATGAAAGGATACACAATTATTTGATAAAGATTGGATTTTCTAGAACTACTGATAACAACAATATGTACTTAAAGACTGGAGCTGAAAATGAGTTGTTGTTATCTAAACTTTTTTTGATGATATCATATTTGGAGGAAAGGATGCATTATACAAATGATTTACAAATGAGATGAGGAAGGAATTCGAAATGTCTATGTTTGGTGAGATCAAATTCTTTGTTGATTTACAAGTATATCAAATAAAGTAAGGTATCTACATTACTCAATCAAAATACATTAAGGAGGTACTAAACATAATTTTTGGAATGGAAGATTCATGACTAGTCAACATACTTATGGCTATAGGAAATAAGCTATCTAAAAATTATGATTCTACTAATGTGAACTAGACATTTTATAGATCAATGATTGGAAAGTTATAATATGTTGTTGATAGAAAACCTCATTTTGCATTGGCAGTTGGGATTGTTGCAAGATTTTCTTCAAGTCCTAAAGAGTATCACATGTTGGAAATGAAAAGGATATTGATATATCTGAAAGGAATAGAAGTCTATGGCTTATATTACAAGAAGAATGACAAGTTTGAACTGAAAGTGTACATAGATGTTGATTGGGTAGGCAATGTTGATGATAGAATGACTATAGGTGGGAGAGATTTCTTTCTAAGAAAGAGACTAGTATTATGGACAAGCAAGAAGTAGAAAGGTATTTCTCAATCAATAGTAGAACCTAAAGATGTGACAATAGTAGTGAATTGTTCTAATATTGTGCGGATCAAGAAATTGTTGATGGGATGAAAGTAGAGATCACTAATCCTATGGTTATCTATTGTGACAACACAAGAACTATAAATATATCATAGAACCCTGTAATGCACATAAAGAAGTATCATTACTTAAGAGAGTTGGTTGAAGACAAAGAACTGAGATTGGAGTATGTGAACACCAAGGAGAAAATAGTTGATATTTTCACTGATGCTTTACCTAAGGATGTACATGAGTATCTCAGAGTTAAATTAGGGGTGATTACCCTAGACAAGGCTACTTAAGTTGAGATGGAGATCTACATCAAATTATTTGATCATAATATCTTACAAGTTCATGTAGAAAATATACTTTAGGAGTTTTTTAAAGTAGTGAAGGAAACAAGAACAAAATGTTGTATTAGTCATAAGACAAGATGAGAAATGGTGAATAAGATTCAAAAGTACTAACATGGAGAAATCTACATGATAAAGATGTATGAGATAGATGAAGTGCCTTTGGCATTGGTGTCAAAGAGGGAGATTTAGAAGCACTTAACTATGCAGAGAAAGATGAAGAGAATGTAAGTAAGGGAATATATGAATATGGATTTATTCAAGCAAGAGATATTGCAAAGAGGGAGAATATATGCAAGGTGTTACCGAAAATTCAAGGGAAGATGATTTATTTCATGATTTGATATGATAGAGGAGCTTGTGTGTTGCATTTCAGAGCTACATGGATGAGAATCAAAATGAAACTAAAAGAGAGAGATTGTTGGACATATAGATGTAAATTAAAATGAAACTAAGGATATTAGTGAAGATCATATACTAAACATATAGGGAGATGCTCAAAGAAGTACATGTTTTGGATTGTATGATAACTAGAGGTGTTTCCATCAATACCAAAGAGGGAAATTATTGGAAACTACAATTAAGAGAATTGTTAAACATGTTGTCATTGATGTTAAACCTTATTGGTAAGATAGTGTTATCTAATTAGAGTTCCATATCAAGTTGATTGATGAAGAGGATTTGAGAAGGACATAACAAAAGAACCTAGAGGAAAGGTTGAGTAATGAGGAATGACAATAGGCACTTGATTAGTTAGAATTTGATAGAATAAAGTGAGTTTTTAATCATGCAACAAGTGAAGAAGATAGTTGTACTGAAGCCTAGAAGAAGTGATCAAAGAATGACCAAATGTGTAGGTTTGACCAAGAAAAACAGCAGAAGATTAAGGAACTTGAAGTTTATGTCAAGTGATTCCAGAGTTAACCAAGTGCCAGTATAAGCTGAGAAAATGTATTATCAGCCAAACATTAGTATATGTGTCAAACAAAAAAGTTAGTAGCAACCGAGTAATCTAGTGATGACCAAGTATCAAAACACAATTTTGGTCGAGGGACACCATTTGATAAATTATGAGGAAATCATGATTTTCAATTGACATGATTGATTTCTTGAAATATATAAAGCATGTTGAAGACAAGGATAGATGAGGTGGAATATTTAATTCAAGGGGAATCGTGTTTGATTTTTTTTATGCAAGGATTCAATGAGAAGTTTGGTGAAGTTTCTAGAAGAGAAAAGAGGAGACAAAATGATGGAAGGATTCAATGAATCTAACCAAACCCTAAGATGTACAGTGATGTTTAAGTGGTAAAAGATCATAATTATCTATTTAAGGAGGTACAATGGCTAAACTTAAAGAGGTTAGCAGAGTTGGTCAAGACCTAACAAGGTTGGAGCAATTGTTGGTGTTCTTGATTGGAAAACTTGAGTAGGAGGCTTAGAAGTGTTGTGAAGAGTTATTTAAGAGTTATTTCTTGAAGGAGTGCCAAACAAATTAGAGATAGTGATGACAGTAGAGCCCAATCTAGATAAGTATATGAATTGAATTGTGATCTATTTTTGCAAAGTGATTTGTATTTGTCAAATCAAACCTAATCTTACTTTCTAACCATTATATCAATATTGAAATCCTTTAATCAAGACTGACTTAACAATCATATGTAAATCCTTTAATCAAGATGACATTCTAATGGAATGTTCTTAAGACCTCTAACAAGGCCATTCCTAACAAGGTGATTAGATCCTTTAACAATGTGTTTTATAATATTTAACAAGGTTGGCTCCTAACAGAGCCCACTTCAGAAGAGTGAAAAATTGGTGACATGTTACTGGTGGTTTTCCCAAAATTGGATTTCTATGATAAATCCTAGTGTCATACTTGTGTGGATGTTATTAGAGAATTTTTATTGTTAATTTTTTACATTCTGCAAGTTTGTTACTATTAGGATAGTAGACTACAAGTTTATGTTACTAATTATCTGCTTTAGAAACTAAGCTATTGAATGTTTAGATCTGAAATATCTGAAGTGATTAAAAGTTTAATTGGTACACATGGACCTTGGATAACTAATTCAACCCCCTCTCAATTACTATAAATCATGCTCACATAGAGATCATATAGTCCTCCACTAAGTGATCACAAAGAAGCACTAGACTCTAGTAGAAGGGAAGCCCCCACACAAAGAACTTTAACTTAACCAAAACTAACAAGGAGACAAGGAGGACCCTTGAAATTTTTTAGCATCCTCCTAGAAACCAATAGGAAAACCAAAAAATAGCAAACCTTATTTATGAAGTTGAGTTGAATATATCTACATACTCAAAAACATGAAAAACTAAGACAAAAAAGGGATATCTTTTAAGCAATAATGACTATAAAGAGATAATTACAATACCATATCCCTCCAAACTAGCTAAAAAAGGCCCAACCAAATCATTTAGAAGTTCAAGTAATAAATTTGAACAAATCCCACCCAATAAGGGGAGGGTGGCTCAGACTAAGAAAACCAAATGGAACACCAAATATCAAAGAATGGGTAGAAAGGGAAAACCCATCACTACCCCATGGGATTGAAACATATGTTGGATACAATTGTTCAATTGTGTGTTGTCTTTGATGTCACACAAATGTCATATCAGTCATCAGATAGTGTCTACGAAACTCAGAAGGTCAGCAAGGCAAAGGACAGTGTCTACCAAGCTCAGAAGGTCAATAAGGCAATAGACAATGTCTACCTAGCCAAAAGGGTTAGTAAAGATAGTTTGTAGTGTCTACCAAGTAGATAGTTGGTTACCAAGCTTTCAAGTTAATAAAAGAAATTTAGTTCTTATCGAGCTCACTCGATAAGTGAATAAAATATGACAAAGCAATTCTTACCGAGCTCACTTAGTAATTGAAGAAAATGTGATAGAAACTGTTCTTATCGAGTTCACTTGGTCATCAAATGTAATTTGGTAAAAGTAGTTCTTATCGAGTAAACTTGATAGCCAAATTATTTTAAGGATATTGTAATGTTAACCGAGTCAAGAAGGTTAACTCTAGAAATTCCTAGAAGCAGTATTTATCGAGTAGGGTCAGCCAGTAAAGGATTTCATTATCTTTTGAAATAACATTTATTCATTTAAGAGTAATATCTGTAGCCAACTGATGAATGGCTTATTAGTAAATGTAATATGTAAATGGGTCGACTTGACAAGCTGAATTATATAAGTAAGAGGTCAAGTTGCGAATTCAAAGTGGTATGGTGTGGAGGTATGAGAAGTTAATGTGATATGAAGACTGATTATTGTGGAAGCAAAAGTTGAAGGATGATTAGATACCATTGAGGAACAATAGAGTCATATGTGATCAAGGAGGATCTAATGATGTTGAACAGAGACCTGTATCTAGCAAATTTAGTTGCATCTTGTTCAGGTCAATTCATTGTTTCTTTCTAACCATTGTAGCAGTGATTTCAAATATCTTAATAGAGTTGGTTTAACAACCATTTTGTAAATCCTCTAACAAGGTGGCAGTTCAGTTGAATTTTTCTAAAAGACCTCTAGCAAGGCCACTCCTAACAAGGTGATTAAATCCTCTAACAGGGTCACACCTAATAGTGTGTATTGTAACCTTTAACATTGTTGGCTCCTAATAGGGTTCACTTCAGAAGAGTGAAAAATTGGTGACTAGTTACTCGGTGGTTTTTCCCATATTGGGTTTCCATGTTAAACTAGTGTCTCTTGTGTTCATTTTGTTTTCAGTTACATGCATGAATGCTTGAAAATAAGTAATAGTTTAATTTACCAAGTATCAACAATAACCAAATCTTTAAGACATCTAAGGGATCTATGGATTAACTTTTATTAGTAATTGATTCACCCTCCCCCTTAGTTACACTATCTTTAATCCCAACAATTGGTATTAGAGCTATTGGTGCTTATAGGAAAAGATTTCAAGGATCTAAGCTAAAGACCAGGATGTCTTACAAAAGGGAAATTCCAAGACTTAACAGGGACAACTTCTCAGCATGGCAAGGATTGATGAGGCTTCATTTGGCTTCCATTGGTGATACAGGGCTGCAGTATCTTGATGAAAAATATGAAGAACCTTCTAGTACATTATCTATCAATGATATTGCTGAAAAGAAGACTCACAATAACATGATGATAGATATAGCATCTGCTCTAAGTTATGAAGAATTTGATGACATCAAGGATTGCAAAACTACTTTTGAAATGTGGAACAAGCTGAAAGAAATCTACGGAGGAGATGATAATGTGAGAAGAGCCAAAGTAGAAAGTTTGAGAGAAAAATTTGACAAAATGAGGATGAGAGAGGATAAAAACATTGCAAAGTATGTTGAAAGAGTTAAAGCATGTGTTAGTGCAATCAAAGCATCTGGAGGAGATATCAGTGAGGAGATAATTATAAGCAAAGTTCTTAGAACTCTACTTCCCATTTATGCAATCAGAGTCTCTACAATTCAAAAAAGGAGATGTGAAGCAAATCATAAAATAAATTTAGAGGCCATAGTTGGAAGATTGACTGCATTTGAGCTAGACAACTATGAAAACTATATTCTAGCTACCAAGAATGTTGAATCAACATTTGAAGCCAAGCTTTCACTTAAAGAAAAAGGGAAAAAGATGAAGGAACCATAATCAGCAAGTGATAAAGAATCAAAACAAATTTCAGATAGTGATCTTGAAGTGGTTGAAGCTCTACTAGCAAGAAAATATTCAAGAGGCAAAGGAAAATACAAAGGTAAAGTTCCTATAATATGTTTCTCTTGTGAAGAAATTGGACATATTGCTGCTAGGTGCCCAAATAAGCAGAACAAAGATGAGAAGAAAGGTCACAAGTACAACAGTAAGAAAGACTTCAAATCATTCAAGGATAAAGGTAAGAAAACATGTTTTATGGCTAAAGATTCTAATGATTCTGATGATGAAGAAGAAGATGAAATTGTCTACATTGCTGTGAAAGATGAGTCTGATAATGATGAGGAAATGGCACTCATTTCTCATATGAGAAAAAATGATACATGGATCATAGATAGTGGTTGTTGTCATCACATGATTGGTGATAAAACTAAGTTTGAATACTTTGAAGACTATGATGGTGGTAGTGTAAGATTTGGTAACAATGAACCTTGTTGTATAAGAGGAAAAGGAAGAATCTCACTAACCAAGGAACTTGTATGTGATAATGCATATTGGGTAGAAGGACTAAAGCATAAATTTTTGAGTGTGGCACAACTACTCAATAATGGATTCAAAGTAGAATTTATGCATGGAAAACCAAGATTGCTGGATGGCAAAGGAAAACTGATTGGATTAGGCACTCAAAAAAAAGGTAACTTATTTTATCTTGAACTTGGTGAATGTTTATGTTTCATTGCTCAAATTGAAGAAAGTTGATTATGGAATAGGAGGTTGTGTCATGTAAACTTTGAAAACTTAATAAAGATTAGTAAATTCAAGAAAGTAAGAGGTATTCCTGACACAAAGAAACCTGAGGTTGGTTTATGCAAGAATTGTCAAATTGGTAAAATGGGAAAGACTAGTTTTAAAAGCAAGAACTATCAGACTGAAAAAATTCTAGAAATTGTGCATACTAATTTGTGTGGAATTATTGGCATTGAAAGTTATATTGCTGAAAAAATTTTCATTCTGTTTGTTGATGATTTTTCAAGAATGATGATTGTCATGTACCTTAGAGAGAAATCAGAATCATTTGAAAAGTTCAAATGGTATTTGGAAAAAGTAGAAAAGGAAACAGGCAAAAGATTGAAATGCTTAAGATTTGACAGAGGTGGTGAATTCATTTCACATGAGTTCAATAACTTTTGCATTGAAAGGGGAATCAAAAGATAGGTTTTAGCACCTAGAACTCCTTAACAAAATGGAATAGGAAAAAGAAGGAACAAATCTATAATGGATTGTGCAAGAACCTTAATGATTGAGAAAGGCATTGCTATCAAATACTAGAAGGAAGCTATCAACACTGTAGTTCATACCTTGAATCGAGTATAGCTGAAAAATAACTCATTCAGAACACCCTATGAGTTGTGGTATGGCTACAAACCCAATGTAAGTTATCTAAAAGTATTTGGAAGCAAGTGTTACATTTTGAAAGAATTTAGAAAAGGTAAATTTGATGTAAAAAGTGATGAAGGAATATTTTTGGGATACTCCTGCAAAAGCAAAGCATATAGATGTTTGAACTTATCTACTCACAAAATCATAGAAAGTGCACATGTGAAAGTTGATGAGTTTGCAAAAAGAACAAAAGAAGAAAGAAAGAAGGAACCTGAAGACTATAGAAGATTTGTTTACATTGAACCTGATACAATACCAAGTATACCTATCAATAAGGAATCCTCAACTCCAAAGTCTTCATTAACCAAGTCACAAGAAGTTCAAACTGAGTCAACATATATCGAGCTGCAAGAACCCAAGTTGCAAACAGAAGCTATCGAGTTAGCATCTACTGAGCCCGAGACCTGAATTAGAACCAAAAGTTGAGATACAGAAGGATAAAAAATGCAAGTCATTCAAAAGGAAAGGAGCTTTTGTTAGGCAAGTATGTCAGAAAGCATCATGCACCAGATCAGATCATTGGTGATAAATCAGAAGGAACAATGACAAGAAGTAAGTTGAAAGGCACTTGTTTACTTGCTGGTTTTGAACCTAGAAATGTCAAAGATGCACTAGACAATGAAAGTTGGATTGAAACTATGAATGAAGAGATAGAACAGATAGATAAAAATAGAACATGGACTCTTGTACCTAGACCCAAAGACAAGAATGTGATTGGAACAAAGTGAGTATTCAGAAATAAACTAAATGAAGATGGTAAGGTGTCAAGGAACAAAGCTAGACTAGTATGCAAACGATATTCACAAGAAGAAGGTGTAGACTATGGAGAGAATTTTTCTCCTATTTGCAAGATTGGAAGGTGTCAAAACCTTACTTGCATATGCTGCATTCAAAGGATACAAAGTTTATCAGATGGATGTCAAGTCAAAATTTATCAATGGCATATTGGATGAAGACGTTTATATTGAACAACTTGAAAGTTTTGTTGATCTAGACAAGAAGGACATGGTTTGCAAATTGCATAAAGCATTATATGGTCTGAAACAAGCCCCTAGAGCATGGTATGAAAGATTGCATAACTATCTTATTCAGATTGGTTTTCAAACAATTAATGACAACAACAGTTTGTACATAAAGGAAGGATCAGATAATAAAATTATTTTGGCAGAAATATTTGTAGCTGATACTTTGTTCATAGGAAATGATGATCTTTGCAAAGAATTTTTAGAAAAAATGAACTAGGAATTTGAAATGTCAATGTTTGGTGAAATCAAATTCTTTGTTGGTCTTCAAATTCAATAGAATAAGAATGGCATCTACATCATTCAATATAAATACATCAAGGAGATACTGAAAAAATTTGGTATGGAAGACTACAAACCAGTCGGGACTCCTATGTGTACTAGATTAAAACTCACCAAGGATGATGAATCAAGGGAAGTGGATCAGACATTGTATAGATCTATGATTGGAAAGTTGCAATATGTAGTGCACACAAGACCAGACATTGCCCTTGCAGTAGGAATTGTATCAAGATTCTCAGCAAAACCAAAAGAAAATTACATCATGGCAATTAAAAGGATCATGAGATACTTAAAAGGAACTAAAGGATATGGATTATGGTACAAACTTGGAGGAAAACTAGATTTAAACATGTTTACTTATGCAGATTGGGTAGGAAATATTGATGATAGAAAGAGCACAAGTGGAGGAGCTTTCTTTCTTGGAAAAAGGTTGATTTATTAGACAAGCAAAAAGTAAAATTGTACACCTCAATCCATAGCAGAAGCTGAATATGTTGTAGCAGCAGTAAATTGTTCAAACATTATGTGGTTCAAACAATTATTGGAAGGTATGAAGCAAGAAATCAAAGAACCTATTGTTATGTTTTGTGATAAAACAAGTGCAATTAACATTTCCAAGAATCCCTTGATACATTCAAAAACCAAGAATATTGCCATAAAGTATCACTTTGTTAGAGAATTGGTACAAGAAAAGGAAATAAGATTGGAATATGTGCATACAAAGGAACAAATTGCTAACATATTCACAAAGCCTTTACCTAAGGATGCATTCTTGTATCTAAGAGATAAGTTAGGGGTCATTCCCCTATATGAAGCTCACTAAGATATAGTTTTAGTGATGCATTAACATGAACAAAATTGAAGATCTATTAGTTGATGCAGCAAACCAATGAAGACATTGCATATCAATCAGTACATCAGGTACAATGCTATTCAGTTGTTTTGAGTTATCTTTGACATGTGTTGTCAAAGAGGGAGAAATACTCTCATACCTTTCTAAACTTTGCAAATAATAAGAGTTTGTGTAAGATGGAGAGCTTATTATGAAAGATGGAGTTTTGTATTCTGTCATTAAAAGACTTGTTTTCAAATTTCATTTTGCTATGACATGTTGTGTTGCCATCAATGCCAAAGAGGGAGATTGTTGGATATAATTGTTCAATTGTGTGTTGTCTTTGATGTCACACAAATGTCATGTCAATCATCAGATAGTGTTTAACGAACTTAGAAGGTTAGGAAAGCAAAGGATAGTGTCTACCGAGCTCAGAAGGTCAGCAAGGCAATAGACAGTGTCTATCGAGCCCAAAAGGTTAGTAAAGATAGTTTGTAGTGTCTACTAAGTAGACTGGTGGTTATTGAGCTTTCAAGGTAATAAAAGAAATTTAGTTCTTACCGAGCTCACTCGGTAAGCAAAGAAAATATGACAAAGCAGTTCTTACCAAGCTCACTCAGTAATCGAAGAAAATGTGACAGAAACAGTTCTTACCAAGTTCACTCGGTCATCAAATGTAATTTGGTAAAAGCAGTTCTTACCAAGTAAACTCGACAGCCAAAGGATTTTAAGCATATTGTAATGTTAACCGAGTCAATAAGGTTAACTCTGAAAATTCTTGGAAGCAGTATTTACCGAACAGGATCAGCCAGTAAAGGATTTCATTGTCTTTTGAAATAATGTTTATTTGTTTAAGAGTAATATCTATAGCTGACTGATGAATGGTTTTTTGGTAAATGTAACATGTGAATGGGCTGACTTGACAATTGGAATGATATAAGTAAGAGGTCACATTGTGAATTCAAAGTGGTATGGTGTGGAGGTATGAAAAGTTAATGTGATATGAAGACTGATTATTGTGGAAGCAAATTTGAAGGATGATCAAATATCATTGAGGAGCAGTAGAGTCATTTGTGATCAAGGAGGATCTAATGATGTTGAACAGAGACCTGTATCCAGCAAATTCACTTGCATCTTGTTCAGGTCAATTCATTGTTGCTTTCTAACCATTGTAGTAGTGACTTCAAATCTCTTACCAGAGTTGGTTTAACAGTCATTTTTTAAATCCTCTAACAAGGTGACAGTTTAGTTGAATTGTTCTAAAAGACCTCTAGCAAGGCCACTCCTAATAGGGTGATTAAATCCTCTAAAAGGGTCGCACCTAACAGTGTATATTGTAACCTTTAATAGGGTTGGCTCCTAATAGAGCTCACTTCAGAAGAGTGAAAAATTGGTGACTAGTTACTTGGTGGTTTTTCCCATATTGGGTTTCCATGTTAAATCTAGTGTCTCTTGTGTTCATTTTGTTTTCAGTTACATGTATGAATGTTTGAAGATAAGTAATAGTTTAATTTACCAATTATCAATAGTAACCAAATTTTTAAGACATCTAAGGGATCTGTGGATTAATTTTTGTTAGTAACTAATTCACACCCACCCCCCCCCCCCCCCCCCCCCCCCCGCCTCTTAGTTACACTATCTCTAATCCCAACAACATATAGCCTTCAAATCCAACAACTGGTTCCATAAAAAACCCCCATGCATAGACAATATTAAGGCACGACCTGGAAAACCCAAACCAAAAGAAGAGATGTGCACTGTAGGAAAGGCCCCCCACTATCTAGAGGAAACATTAACACCTTCAAAATAGGATCTCCCACCACAGAGTTTTAGGGTAAAAGCACAAACTTGTGTCACCTTTTATAAAGGAAAGTGATATCAGAATTTAAACTCTTCAAATTTAACAACATAAAAGTGGCATTTGTGTTTAGAATTTGAAGATGATGTAAACTAATGAAATGTGTAAAATTGGATGAAGTTTATGTCTATAATTTTTTTTAAAAAAAATTGATTGGAAATTTTATTTATTTTGAACTTTGAAAGTCTATTTTTAATTTTTTTTTAAATGTTGAAAATATAGAGTTTTTTTCTTGTTAAACAAATATATGAAAATGATCATATTTTAGTTTGATTATGGAATATGTTAGAGTTGACATGCATACCTAGTGCACCAAAAAAAAATAATTGAAATTTGGCTAATATTTTTCAAGTTATAATTGGTCAAAGTCAAAGTCATGAAAAATTGATAGTTTTTTTCTCTCGTCAAAATTCTTCTATCAAATCTACATATTTTTTAAAACAAATTGCATATTCTTGAAGAAGACTCTCTCCTCTAGTGTAACTTCAAAAAATAATAACTTTTGAACATGATATACTATTTTTTTCCTATTTTTGAATAGACATCTCCCTGAATCTTAAAATACCTACTTGTGATATTTTCAAATTATAACATATTATCCATAATCAAAATAATAAAAAATTTATATGATCATAATCTTGACTCTAAGACCATTAGAAGTATATTTTTAGTTTTTAAAAAAAAACTTCATTTTAGTAAGTCAAATTGGTCTTCAAAGTGAGATATTTACAAAAGTTTTTATTTTTGCTTGTGTGGTTGCCACTTAGTATGCCACATAGAAAGTTATAGCTGAAACCCTTTCAGCTGTAACTCTTTCGACCGAAAGGGTTTCGGCTGAAATACTCATGCTTATAAAATTGTGTTGGCTATTTTTTATGATATTTTGAGTCATTTGATACATGGGGGTTAGGGTCGAAATGCTTCTAGCAAGAAGGGTTTTGGTTGTAACCTTCCATGCCATGTCGATGGGGAAACCTACCAAGTATGTATGACTGGAACATGTTTGGTCGTAACTGTTACAGCCAAAATTGTTTTGGTTGTAACCCCTCCAAATATCACAAATAGTGACATAGGTTTGTGCTTTCACCCTGTAGTCAACAAAGACCACTTGGAATTGATAGCCTGACATCCCCCCAAATGAGATTGCATCCAACCCCAGAACTTGCAACAATATCCTCCAAAAATCTTGCAACAAAATGGAGAAAAGTGTAGAGAGAAGCTCCTCCAATTTTCCAGGTCATACTCATCCCAACTTCCATCAGTAGATCATGTTAGAGTAATTAGATATTTTCTAATTAACTCTAGTTCACTTAAGCTAAACTTTAGGTATTTAATAACTAATTTATTTTTATTAATTATTATGATACAACCTAGATTAATTTATCTTCGTATATTTAATAACTATCTTGTAATTATGAAATACCCTAAAGAGTTTTATGTTACCTTTTGGGGTTTTGATCTCATTTATAAGGATGATCTCTGATTGTAAACATGAACATGAGATAATTCATTTTTTATAGCAATCTTCTTTTTTGCTCATTAAGAATGTATCATCTATGGATCTAGTAATTCCTGCCTCCATAGCTTTTTGCCTCTCTTCTATGACAGTTGTTTGCATGCAAGCGATTCTTGGGAGCTGTGGGGTTGAGCGTTTATCAACTTCAACATGGTATCAAAGCTATAGATCTTCATGCCCCTATTTTATTCATGAGAGATTTGGCATCGAATTTGGCATTGGTTTTTGGATCTCAGCTTTTAACACTACATCAGTCCTCCTACAAGCCCTTCTGGTCTTTTTTTTGACCTAATGTTGGTCTTTTGGTCGTAACTTGAGCATACGGAGGTCATTTTTTGATTTAAAAGAAGCACCAAAAAGCTGGTTCCAAGATAGAGACATTGGTGTAAGATTTTTTGGTTTGAATGTAGTTTGCTTTCATATTTTGATAGTCAAAGATGGATGTTTAGTTTTTCACTCCAGAGGGCATATCTTGAGCATCCCATCTTCATTTTTTTAAAACGTTATATTTTTGGAAAGTTAGTTCTGTCCGTTTTTCAAAAATACTATAATTTATTTCAAATTTTTCTCCATGCTTTTTCTATCATATTTTTTTTTAATTTCTCTATGGTGGATATCTTGGATGTTTTAGGTCTAGGGATCATTTTCATGGCATGGGATCTCTTCTTTTGGATTGTACTATTTATTGTCTCAATTATGTGCCCTTTCTAATCATTGTTGATATCATTTGTAAGAATTTTTATGCAAACACACTAAGATTAAGTATCACTCCTTCCTTTTCAAGATCTTTTTCATCATTGTGACTTATTGTACTCACACTACATTATAAAGTGCCATGGGGGCATAGTTGCTTTCCTGTTGGTGCCCTCTTTCTTTGTCAAGTGAGTGTACCTTCCACGACATTAGCCCCATGATGTGTCAATAGTACATGTCTTTATAGGTGTTTGTACCTCTTTCTTACTCTTTATGTTCCTTGTTCTCTCCGCAGGATAATTTTGGCCCACTTTCTTAGTTGCCTATCACCTCACCTTGTCTGTATTAGGGGGATTCTTCTATTTTTTGTAATGCTTCCTTGGTTCGTTGGACTAAGCTATGTATTCAGTATTTGATCCTATGTACTAGACGATTACATTGGCTAGATACCTATGCATTTCAATGAGATGGATCATTTATCTTATAGACACTCTTTTTTTTGTTCCTACTTTGGTTGCAGTCTTCTATTTCAAAGGAGGTTCTACAAATCAGCAGTTTCCTTTTGATAGATTTTGTAGCTTCTTCATGCTTTAGTGGTTTTTTTCATGATCACTCTTTGTTCCTTTCTTCTGGGACATTCCTCTAGTTGGAGGCTTCTTTGTCTTTCACTAGGGTTTCAACTATCTCTTTTTGGAGTAGATTTTTTCTCACTGAGTTTTCTCTATTTTTCCATTTCATAGAAATTTGGTTGTGCTTGGGTACCTCATCCGGCCTTGTTTTCTGATACCCAAATCTACTTTTAGTAGTAGTTTCTAGGTTTTTAGCTACTCCCTAAGTTTATGTTAAGGGGGGGTTGTTAGAGTAATTAGATATTTTCTAATTAACTCTAGTTCGCTTAAGCTAAACTTTAGGTATCTAATAATTAATTAATTTTATTAATTATTATGATACAACCTAGATTAAATTCTCTTCTTGTATTTAATAATGATCTTGTAATTATTAAATACCTAGATTGAATACTTTTCCTATATTTAATAATTATCTTGTAATTATTAAATACCTAGATTAAATACTTTTCCCATATTTAATAATTACCTTGTAATTATTAAATACCTAGATTAAATACTCTTCCTGTATTTAATAATTATCTTGTAATTATTAAATACCCTAAAGAGTTTTATGCTACCTTTTCGGGTTTTGATCTCCTTTATAAGGACAACCTCTCACTGTATACATGAACATGAGATAATTCATTTTCTATAGCAATCTTCTTTTTTGCTCATCAGGAATGTCTCATCTATGGATCTAGCAATTCTCGCCTCCATAGCTTTTTGCCTCTCTCGTTTGTGACCAGTGTTTGCATGCAGGTGACTCTTGGGAGATATGGGGTTGATCATTTATCAACTTCAATGGATTCAACATTGCTAAAAACCCTAGAAGCTCTTTGCACACTATTCAAATTGTCTCCCTTGCTCTGCTTCCCACCTAACACCATCATTTTTAACACTCTATGGAAAGAAGATTTATTTTTTATGAAAGATTTAGTAGCAATATTTATAATACTTGAACATGTTCTTATTAAAAATTCCATCACAATGATAGAAGGATGCTCTAATATCTTACAACACTAGCACATTGTCATTAGACTTCTTCAAGCCTGGCAGTGCTAACCATAATTGTAATTATTGCCACACCAAATTACACTTACTATAGTATGGGGCAGTATTACTACATACTTGCAATACATTTCAAACCATCTATAAATAAAAAAAGCACCCTTATATGAATTACAACTATCTATTGGAAATGCAAGCTACACAGAGGATTAAAGCTACATAAATTGTGCTTCATTATATGGTATTCTCCACTCCAACATCTAACTCTTTCCCTTTTCACTTTTTACTACTTCAGTGACATAGATTTGGCCCTACTTTGCTTTGTTTTCTATGCATATGTTATGGTAATTAGTTAATAGAAATTTGAGTGGTCTGTAGAATTATGTCCATTAAACTCCTTTATGTTGAATGATTAAAAAATCCGTATTCAAAGCCCTCTGTACTCTTTGAGCCATCTTCCATGCATGCCCATAAAACTAAATATTTGACAACACCATAACATTCTCTTAAATACTACATGAAAAATTATTACTTTTAGAATTGAACCCCAATCATTCTGTAGTTCTCTATAGGCAATGGCTATAGAGGTATGAAATTGGTATGTCACTCATGCCCATGTCCCATGCCATTTAATGCATCATCCACCTAGCTTTGCGTGAAACCTCTGACATTGCTATCAAATAATTTGTTGATACTGTAAATATAATAATTTGCATATGTGAAGAGTCAAGTTCAAAGTTTTTAAGTGACATGAATGGAAGTTTTTAAGTGACTTGAATAGTTTAAGTTTAATGTAGTATTAAATAAAGTTTTTTTATTTATTATTTATATTTTATTAATATGAATTTTCACATTTGATTATAATATTTTTTAATTTTATTGGTTTATAGAAAAAAATTGTATTTAGTTTTATAAAATTTATGCCACTAAATAAATAAATGCCACCAAAATTTATCTCTTATCCATAAATCTATACCCATTTTACAAAATTTAATTCAAAAGTAAAATTAAAATTAAAATAGTAGATAATTGTAAGTAAAATTTATGTAGACGCGTGAAGCAAAAAGTTCAAAGGATGGGAAAATTGCTGCCCCCTCCTGCTGGTTCTTTTAAAATTAATACAGATGGTTCTTCCAGGGGTAATCCAGGTCTGGCTGGGATTGGTGGAATTGGCAGGGATTCTTCTGGATCAATGGTTTTTATTTTCTCAGCTAATAAAGGGATGCAGGCTGTTAATAGGATGGAAAGCTTGGTTATCCTATATGCTTTGAAGTGGGCTTATGCTCTAGGGTGGCGAAAGGTGATTTGTGAGGTCGACTCTCAGGTCCTAGTCAATTTTCTCCTTGAGAGGAAGATTTCTGATGTTAGTTGGCAGTTGTCTACGATAGTGCAACAGATATTATAGATTAGTTCTTTACTGGATTCAGTGACTTATGCCCATATTCCAAGGGAATGGAATAGGGTGGCCGATTTTCTGGAAAAATGGGCATCAGATGATATAGATGGTCAGAAGATTGATGAGTGGGAGTAGATGTCCTACGAGTTATGTCAGGACCTGGAGAGGACTCTTGTAGAAGACAAAAGTGGTATGGGGAGTGATGATCTAGTTCTTGCTTTTTCTGTGGTCTCTGGTGGCTCCTAGGGCTTTGGCCCTTTGCTATTTTGTATTCAGTTGTTCTAATTTTCAATAAAGTTTTTACCCCTTTTCTGAAAAAAGAAGAAGAAGTAAAATTTACATTGAAACAATCTTAATCATACAAGTCCTTCTCCCTTTCAATTACATACATTACATAGCATGTAAATTATTAATTCTTCCTCCAATATTTGAATTATTTAAAAATATATCAAACCTAAAATAGTAAATATTAATCCTACCATTGTTATAAAAATTTAATTAACTATGTATAAACTATAAATAAAAATTCTTATAATTTTTTTATGAAATATTTTTAATCAAAAGATTGAGAAAAATTTTACTTAATATTTATCAACTTTGTCAATTTTTTTTATAAAAAATAATATTAAAATTTTTATAATATTTATTTGTGACTAAATTAGTTAATTTTCATTCACATAAATTAATTATTTTTAAAAGTAATTCTTCATAATTAAACTAGTTATTAAATTTTAAAAATAGTTTTTCCATTAAATAATCAAATATAAAATCCAATAAAAATTATAATTATTATATTTTTTATTTTTTAATTAAGTAAAAAGTTTCATTTAAACCTTCTTTGAAAAAAATAATATAATTAATTTGAGTTTTGCATTTTTTATTAATATATTTGAAGTATATTTGAACATAATCTTTTGAAACTCTTATTTTCCCCCTTAACTAATTAAAAGACATATGAATTCAATGATGTTTTAAAACTTCAATTTAAATGAGCATCAACTGTAAGAATATTATATAATTGTAACCCAATATTAATAATTTTAGTTTTATTGTTCAAATCCATTTGTATTATTAGTACTTGCCAGTAGGCTAAGTACTATTGTGTCATTTTTTGGATTACTCACGTTAACTTGTTATTAAATGACCTCTATTTTACCAATAAATATTCATTTCATTCCATATTCTTCTATAAATATTATGTTTATGAAAAAATACATGTCAATTTTTTAACTTTACAATTTATATATATTAATTTTCTAGCTTTTAATTGGATGAATGGATTAGAGTCTTATATGTGGATTTGTAGTTTGCGAAGTTTGCAAGAAGTGTTTTTTTAATAGAATGTTTGTTTCTCTTATCCCTAATGTTTAGCACATTTGTTATCTATTTTGTTTAAAGTGTTTTATTAACACTTCAATTATTGCATATGGATTTTACAATAGAAAACAATATATTATAATAATATAATCAATAATTTTATATTTCTAATTTTCTAAAACTATTATAAATAAATTTTTAATTATAAATGAATACATTGAAATATTTTTTTTAAAAATATTTTAAATATTTACTTTAATTATTTATTACAACTCTTAAGTGATTGTTATTCCCTTCAATTCTTGAACTTTGTTTGAATCATTTATTATATTAAAAAATTTAATACTGTTATTAAATGTTTTATATTATATTTATTTCATTCATCCACTATTAATACTTATTAAATAGTTCTTTCAATTTTTATTATTTAAATTTTAGTATTATATTATACAATTTTTTAAAACTAAAATATTATAAAACAAAATTGAATACATATTTTTTCAAATTATTTAGCATAGTACACAAAAAGTATTCTTTCAATTATTATATTTAATTATATATTGTTAAAGTATAAAATTATTATTCAACTTATTTCATATGTATTGTAATGTGTAAATCTTATGTGAATTAATGTGTTGGTTAGAAAAATTGATGTTTCTTTAATTTGAATGATTTGTCCACAACTATATGATTGTACAAAATGTATTATATATAAAATATATTTGAAAAACATTGAATATGATTACTAAAAATTATGAAAGTACACATTAATATATTTCATACATATAATAAATATATAATAAATTACAACTAAATTTATATCAAAATTAAGACTAATACAAGGCAAGTACTAAGCCACTATGTGGCACTTGTTAGTTATTGATACACACATGTCATGAAGGAGTCACATTTCTAATTAATTTGAATAGAAAGTTCTATTCAAACTTTTTTGTTTTAACAATTATAAGATTTTATTTTATTTTTAATTTTACATAGTTAATCAAAGTTTTATAATAATGGTAAGATTATTATTATTTCCACTTTATTATTTAATTGTCTATTAATATTTATCATTTTAGGTTTGAAATATTTTTAAATAATTTGAAGATTGGAGGAAGAATTAATTTTTTACATGCTATATAATGGATGTAATTGAAAGGAGAAGGTTTTTTAATGATTAAGATTGTTTCAACCTAAGTTTTACTTATCATTATCTACTATTTTTATTTTTGAATTAAATTTTGTAGAATGGGTATGGATTTATGGATTATATGTTATAAAAGTTTTATAAATTTAAATTTAATTTTATTTAAGATGTGAATTTAAGTCTTAACATAAAAAAAATTAATTAATAGATGAGCTAAGCTTTTCTCTCATCAATTTATTGTCTATATTTTTTTAAGTGTAGGATCATTTTTTTAATTATAATTTATATTTTCAACTCTTCTTTATAAATAAAATAAATAATTTTTGAATTTACTGATTTAAAATAATTAATTTTCCCATTATATGCACATATATTTTTTAACAAACAAACAAATATACATTTTCTTAATTAATTAAATTATTAAATATATTATATCAATCAAATGTTACCCAGAACTAATTAGTTGAACATATAATATAATAGCAAGGTAAGTATTAAAAGGAATAAGTATAGAAAAAGCATTCAAATAAAAAATTATTGTAACAATTAATAATGTAAATCACACCTCATGTGCACTGTCCATGACTGCTGTCACAAGTACAAAGGACCCGCGGTTGCCATGGCATGGATGGGAAGCGGCATCCAGGCACGACCAAATTCGTGCCTGGATAGCTCTTGTAGGGATTCGGTGGGCGGACCTTAATTCTCTCTTTGCTTGTTTAATTGTTTGGATAAAGATTGTGCTTTGATTGTTTGCAAGTATTTTTTATCGGGTGGGTCTGCAATTAGTCCGACATCAATATTAGAGGCTTGGAGCAGGGAATTGTAACGCGTGATCTAGGATAGAATTTTGTGCTCAACTCAAATGCGGTAGGAGGAAAGATGTATGATTGTGCTCACAAGAGCACTGTTACAGTTTGCCTGCGTGGTAACCAATTGGTAAAACATGTCGACCAATTCAGATGGAACAAAAAATGTCTTATCATGGGGACATATCAGTAAAAACGTCATCCATACATTTCCGTTGGCATCCATAATATGATAAATGCAGGAATTAGCAAGAGTAAACACATATTTTCATCTGTCCCATACAGGACTCTTAGAATTTCTCCCGCTCAAAATAATTTGTAAAATACTGATTTCAAAATTTGCAGACGATTGCAATGCACTGGCGGAATTAGATGGAGAGGCTCACAGAATGGTCGTGGAGCAGTGTCGTGGCACGCAATGAAAGACGACGGAAGGCTCTTTTGCTCACTGCACAACGGGTCGGTGGCGCACCTTGCGGATGTCGTAGAGGTTCTTCTTACTCACATAATGGCTCATGCCACTGGGAACAGAATAGTTGTTGATTCAATTTTACCGGTGTGGAATCTCTATGCGGGCTCTCTTTTTCTCTTCTAAGAGATGGTGATTCTAACATGGGCTTTTACTTTGAATGAGAGTGTAGAGACAATGAGATCCAGGCACACTTGTCTTTAATGATCTATAACTCCTTGTGAATAACCTTAACAACGTCAGTGGTTTAGTGTATTTTAGGATTTATTAATACTATTGATCTTTTCTAAAGTTAAAAGTTTTATCATATTTTATTAATGTAAAAAATACTATTTATTTGTATTCATATTGACTAAGGGAGAAAAATAATATTTGAAAAGATTAAAAACAAAAATTAAAAACTTTGGGTTCGGCAGCCACAAAACAAATTTACTCCAGCTTTTCTGGCGGCTTGGAGAAAGCTCTCTTCTAGAAAGTCTCCAGATAATGTTTTTATATTTGTTGAACACCTAAATTAATCCAATAGATATGGATTTTTGCCATAGAGACGGATTTAAGGGTTTGAGAATACGGAAGATGAAGGAGCGGTTTTGTGTTCTAGCAAACCATTTTGGCAAAGTTAGACCCAATTTAAATCTTCATTTTTTCTTCTCGGTCTAGTTTTGAATATGGCTCCTCTTCTTCTAGGTATTATTGGTTATATGTTTTTCCTAATTCCTCCTTTACTTCTCTGTCAATTTTAGTGTGCAGTTCCTTTTTTGTTTGTAACGCTTCTTCAAAATTAAAAGTGATACAAAGCGATTTTATTGTAAAAATTAAGATTGATTCAAAGGGATTCTATTGCAAGAGTTTGAATGTGGTGAAATGTGAAATAGGAAAACAATTTGAAAAGCAAAGCAAGCAAGGTTCCTGAGCACAAATATTCTTTACTTTCTTTATTTGCCTAGTAGATCCTCTACTCTGCTTATAATGCCTTGTTCGTTAATTTTGTGACTATAATTCTGTAGCAACAATCCAATACAATCTGGGTATGTGCAAATTAACGTCTCTAATATCATCTACATAGTTTCTACATAGTTTTAGCACAATTCTTTTATTTCTATAAAATAAAAATTGGTATTATGTACTAGAAGCATGCGCTATTTTTAATAGAAATTGTATATCAAACCAAGCCAAGCACAAAAAATATATATACATGCCTTAGCTTATAGCCTCTCCCTGTTCTCCTCACTCCCTTCAATTCCCGCTCTTATTTGTGTTTCATTCTCCCAACATCTTAATAGTTTGCCAATTTATGTACACTTTGTGTAGACATATCTAACCATGACATTATAGAAAATTTGCCTCTTCTAAATGAATTTTACTCAACAAATTGAAAGGACACTATGGGCTAAGTTTCCGGAGGGCATTGCTGTACACTCACCCGTGACAAGAGTTATTTTAGTATGTTTGCACCTAGCATCCATAGCAAACTTTGGCCAGCAACAAAATGAATGTCTCTCTACTTTTTTTTTTGCTTATAAAAACAGTTTCCATATTAGTACATAGGAGGAATATGCACAAGAAAAAACACAAGTAGATTACTCACAATTTACCATTGTGTTGTAGGCTCTTGCCTACTAATTATAGTAAATTATTGTTTAGATGTTTATGTTATTATTTACAATGTTTAAATAAGATTTCAAAAATTACTAGAAAAAATTATAACAAAATGTTTACAAGAATTAGATTTTAAGCTAAAAAAAGTAAAATTAAGACGCTTTTGTTTAATCAAAGTTTAGCTTTGTTGTTTAGGTTGTGGTTAGCATTCTATTGTGTATTTAATGTTGAGGTCAATGAATGTAACATAGATCAAGTTGATGTGATTGGTAGTTCCACTTTTCTTCTCACATGTTACACAAACCATTGTGTTTCAAACTGAATGTATTTAGAATGACATAAATGAAATTCAATTCTAATTCCTTCACTCTACATTTCTCTACTTTATCTATGTTCTAAAATCATTTGACTAAAGGGAGGAACTATGATGCCACATGTCTCTTGTTTGTTTATTTTTTTTGTTTTTGTTGTTTTTTGGTTTGGTTTTCTTTTTCAAGATTATTAAGTCAGCCCTTATGTTGAATATTTTGTTGCAAGTTTTAGAATCATGTCGATTAAAAGATCACATTAAAATAGATTAATGTATATTTAAATCTTCTAAAGTAATCTTTATTCTCCATTTATTCATTTTCCAAGGATTCCAAATGGCTTTGGCTCTAGTCATTTATAGCTAGCTCTCCATTTTTAAACATGGTCACTCACCATAAGGTTAGGTTATGATATGAGCATTTGAATCTCCAACAACCTTTCTATTTCTTGTACTCACCACAACTTAACAATCTTTATCAAGTCACATTGGATTAGCTAAAACTAAAGAAAGTTTAAGGCCTTTTAAGTGCATTAAGATTCCCTCATAAAAAACTTACATTGTGATGATGTTTTAATGCACTTTCCCACTACATTTTTGAGTGAATAGGACACATTAACTTTCCCCGATTAACCGTGGAGAAACTAGGTGAAGTAAAAAGTTGTAAGTATAGAAACCACATAAGTAGACGCTTTGTAAATTAACAATTGTCTCTCACAAACAAGTATGTTCCTAACACTAATCAATGTGTCATGGATTACTACCATGGTTGTTCATTTTCATCCAGGTAGTGGAGGCGGAATCTTTCTTCAGTGGTGACCTCTTGGGCCTATGTTCAAACTATCGCTTGGGCTTAAAGTATTGATACAAAATTCTTGTTATAATGAGTGAATTTCATGAAGAACTGGACATTATTGTCCAAGAGCTTCTATTTCGGATGTAATGTGTTGTCTAGTGGTGGTGATTTGATGGAAGTGTTGTACCATTTTTAATGACTCTCAATTCTAACACAGGTTTTTGTCAATTTTTATAAAAAAATCAAACTCATTTACGAGTGGAATAGTCAAGTGTCCAATCAAATTGATTATTCTATAGTGGATTGAAGCATGTTTTAAAAGTTTGATCTTACGAGTTTTATCATCCACAGCTTGAGTTTTAACATTCTTAGGGAATGCAAGGAGTACTCCTCCTTCCTTGGGCCCTGCATATAAAAGCATACAAATATAAGAATTGCATGGAATAAATATAACAAAATGACCCAATGTAATTGTAGAATATGTCAAACAAAATTAAGAAATGAAAAACTAAATTTTATTTATTACTAACCATTCAAAGAAAAAAAAGTAATGTCATTCACTCTTCAAATTAGCATTGATTTATATATCTAACTATTATTTAAGTCATTCACTCTTGTATTAATCTATACAAGAATGAGGGAGAGTGAGCTTAGGCTTGATAAAAATATAAAGAAAACATTGAGGAATGATGGAAATTGAACATGGCCAAGTTTAGGCATTGGTCAAGACATATGAAAAAATAAGATACTAAAAACATTAGTAGAAAATATTATAGATACATAAGTAGGAGGACATATGCTTGGATGGATTTACAACACAAAATGTTTGTTCCCTACACTCACTAGTAAATTTGGACCCAATTTTCAATACAGGTTGGTCAACTTTTCTACTCCAATTGGTCAAAAATTTTGACCAATGTCTATCAATGAAGAACATCATCAAAAAAAGCCCAAACTCTAACAGAAGGAGGCATCAAAAATAATTTGATTCGACAAGCATCTACTTCAACATAGTTGAAACATCTACCTAATTATGTTGAAACTTTCATGAAATCCCAGTGGTTTTTCAATGAGAATGTCATGTCATCGATGACAATCCTTGTCAAAACATCTACCTAATTACATTGAAACTTTGATGAAATCTAGTAGTTTCACAATGAGGATGACATGTCATCGGCTATAGTCTCTATCAAAATAGCTACCTAATTATGTTGAAACTTCAATGAAATCCCAATGGTTTTTTGACGAGGTTGCCATGTCATTAACAACACTCCTCATCGGATATCTACCAAAAGATGTCAAAACTTTGATGAGTTCCATGTATTGGGAAAAAATAAATTGAAAATGGATCCTTAGTTTCAACAATCTAATCTAATCATTGATCAACCTTTTGGATACAAACCTTTGTTTATAGTTGCGAGAATGAAGTTGGTTAACTTGAACAACAAGTTTTCTTCTTGTTCTTCTCAGAGTGAGAAGGCAAAGGATGTGTACAGAGAAGTGGCAAGGATTGTGAATGTTGTTGGGTTGACACAAGAAGATTTGATCAAGATACCTAACAAGTTTGTGAGTGCATAATGCATATTCTTTCACATCTTAGGAAGTCTAAGTATGTCAAGATTCAGAGCTCGGTGCTAAGAATCTATTCCTGGATTTTTCATGACTGTTCAAATCTTCTCTTTTCAACAAAGATAAATTTATTTGTCCCTTACATTGTCAATATGCCCATTCAATTCGTAGGTGTGTAATTTATATATTTTCTCTATTAAAGGTAGTTTTCTCCTGACATATAACTACTTTTACATCAATAGTATCATACATTGAGAATATAAAAGAAAACTTAGGAAAGGAAAGGTGTTTTAATAGTATGTAATATGTTTTTAGGTCTAAAAATATCTTATAATAATATGGACTATCCTATATTATTTGAAAGAGACGCCTAACTATACATACCTCAAACCCTAGAAAAATTAAATTTGAATTTTTTTTTCATTTTTTAAAGATATATATTATCTCTATAGATGTGATTTTGTGTGATTATATCTATATTCTCCAAGTATTAGTGTGTGATCATTACATTTATTCTTCTTGTATCTCTTGCCTATGGGCATTTAAGTATCACCTTATTGAAGCTCAAGATTATTAATCAAACCACGTGACAATTTCTCTTACCACAATCATTTTGATACAACTAAAAAGAAGCTCCTAAGTATGGATATTATAAACAATATTGTTAGTATGGGTAGGCTCATGGTTATTAGAGGGTTGAAATTTGATTCATCACATTTGGGATTGGCTTTAAGATGCATGACCTCTATCTACGTATAGAGAGGTCTTTATGTTATAAGAAGAGAGGATGTTCAAATTTTAGGTGTTGCTAGGGAGTGATAATTTTATAATGGAGTACAACATGTAGGTCAAGGATTCTATTGAGGCAATTGTTAAATATGTTGAGCATGTAGGAGTTGAGTCAATCAAGGATGGCTTGTTTTTAAAATGTATTAGTGTCTATGCATTGTGTGCTCAATAAAAAAAAAAGGAACATTCATGAAAACCTTGATTTGCCTATAAATGTATTGTATGGACTCCAAGTTTGAAGTAATAAAACAATGATTTTGGCTGAAAACTTGATCTAAATCTGAGTGTTATTATTCCTAAGATTTCAATAGTGGCTATCAAAATTTACATGCCAATCATAAATGCATCAATATTAGGCACTTCTTAAATCTGCATCTTGTTCAAGGCCCACGTATATTATATATACGTATATTTTATGGGAAGTGGGAAATAATTATGTTCCCCATTACAATCCAATAAAATATTACTAGGGAATATTCCCTAAAGATCCCTAACTTTTAAATTAAATTAAAAAGAAATATGATATACACACTATGGAGTTGACAACATATCACAAATAGTAATGGTAATATAACCTATGATATCATCTAAAACTCTACCCAAAATGGTCATGTGACCATAAAATAGTCAATCATTTGGAAAAAGGAAACAATATAGTAAATTTCCCATTCACCCCCTAAGTGAAT
>CM053789.1:356509254-356559679 GCA_028749045.1 Cupressus sempervirens
TTCCTAAGGTCCTTCCATTTTTATTTTTTAAAAATTTAAATTGTAATTGTGCTCTTTTCCTATAATTTCGGGCATGACAGAAGAAAAGATACAAAATGAACATGAAATCAATTTTCAAGATGAACCTGAATAAGAAGAAAGAAGAAAAGAACCTACACAAGTAAAGTATGTGAGAAGACACCATGTACCTAAGAAAATCATTGGTAATAAAGAATCTACAGTTATTACAAGGAAATGACTCACAAGTGATACATGTCTACTTTGTGAATTTGAGCCTAAATCAGTAAAAGATGCCTTGGAGAATGAATATTGGATTGAATCAATGAATGAAGAAATTTATCAAATATAGAAGAACAAAACCTAGACACTAGTACATAGACCTAAAGACAAGATTGTTATTGGAACAAAGTAGGTATTCAAGAACATGTTGAATGAGAAAGGAGAAGTCACAAGGAAAAAGGCTAGATTAGTATGTAAAGGTTGTGTAGAAGAAGAAGGAATTGACTATGTAGAAATATTTTACCCAATTGCAAGATTGGAAGGAGTAAGAAAACTACTTGCATATTCTGCTTACAAAGGATTTAAAGTGTACCAAATGGATGTCAAATCTCCATTTTTTAATAGAATACTAGAAGAAGTGGTTTACTATAATGTCCCTTTTTCTGAATTTATATGATATTTCAAGCCTCTAATCATATTTTTAAAATCAAACAACCAATATTACAAAGATCCACCAATTTCTCAATAAACCCCAAATTGGGTATGTCCAAAATAGTGCCAAAAACTTCACAACTTCACATATTATTAATAAATCTGAAAATGGAAATTTTTATAGAAATTTCAGCAGCATAATAGCCTACAAAATGAAATTTCCATATCTATATAGCATTTACACAATAGCTCCCAAACATAGGACAAAAGCCATGCTCATCGGGCTCTCGAAATTAACACAAAAATGCTCGAAAATACCACAAAAACACTAATAATCTATCTTAGAAGTTTAACCATGTCCCAATACATATATTCAGCTTTATTTTAACATCTTAAAGTTTGAAGTACAGCAGAAGCCCAAACTGATACGAAATACTCAACCGAAAACACCAAACTCTTACCAAAAAACACACCCGAAAACCCACAAATTTGCACTGTTCAGCACAAGGGCAACCTCTGCATGAGCTTCCACATGGAATGGCTTCAAACTCCCATCCTTATCCTTCCTAAAAACCTACAAAATCCAGTCCTTGGGTCTCCTTCTCCACAAGTTTGGCAGCCTCTGAAGAACAACAAAGCAATAATCCAAAATCAAGTTCTGGAATAAGCCCAAAATGCCTCCAAATCCCTTAAAAGAGGGCATAACCCTAAATCACGTCCAAGAGGGGTTAATTAAAATATACTTTAATAATAATTTTTATTTATTAGTCCATTGGTTTCCAAAGATTAGCCCCTTTTGTCGAAACTTCACCTTTTTGGAGCCTGCCTGCCTTAGCAAAGTTTATTATTTTTAATTATTTGAAAAGGAGACATGACAAGTCCTCCCCTCCCAAATATTTCTTGTCCTCAAGAAATGAAGGTTAGAATTCTCAAGAATATGTGATCCTTTCCAAGTTGCATCCTCTAGTGGTAATCCTTTCCATTTGACCAAATGCTCTATGACGCTCCTATTTCTCAATCTTTTCTCTCTTGTATCCAAAATCTCTTCTGGTATCAAAACTAATTTTCCTTCATCATCAAGAGGTGGTAATTTTGTAGATACTATGGTTTTCTGGCCTAGAACCTTCTTCAGGCAAGATACATGGAAAATATTATGTATTTTGCTGTTTGGTGGGAGCTCCAATTCATAAGCTACCTCTCCTACCTTCTTGATGATGTTATAAGGACCATAGAACCTTGGCTTGAGTTTCTTTGCCCCACTCCTCTTCAAGGTGCTTTTCTTATATGGCTGCAACTTAAAAAATACCAAATCTCCCACCTCAAAAGATCTTTCAATCCTTTTCCTATCAGCATACAACTTTTGTTGGTTCTATGCATGTTGTAGATTATCCTTGAGGGACCTTATTATGTCTTGGCTTTGCTTGATGAAATCACTTGCTGTAGGTACTCTGCTATTGAAAAGTATTAGATCAAAAAAGGAAAGGGCATCATAACCATAAAGAGCACAAAAAGGAGGGATACCAATAGACATGTGATGAGATGTATTGTAACAATACTCCCCTAGGTGTAACCATTTCACCCAAGCTTGTTGATTTGAAACATAGTTCCTCAAATATCCCTCTATCCATTTATTAACTATCTTTATTTGTCCATCTGTTTGAGGGTGATAGCTAGTACTAGGAGTGAGTTCAGTTCCTACCAAATGAAAGAGCTCCTTCCAAAAAGAGCTGAGGAATCTACTATCCTGGTCACTGACAATGTTTCTAGGCAAGCCATGTAATCTAAAAATTTCCTTGAAGAACAATTCGGCCACTTGTGATGCCTTGAAATAAGATGTGATAGGAAAGAAATGTGCATACTTAGTTAGTCTATCTACCACCACATATATGCAATCCTTACCTTGAACCTTGGGCAACCCAGTGATGAAGTCCATGGAAATACTTTCCCATTTTTGTTCAGGAATAGGAAGTGGCTGCAACAACCCTACAAGAAAATTTTGCTCACTCTTGCTTTGTTGGCATACCATACATTCCTTAATGTGTTTAAGGACATCCTCCTTCATACCCTTCCATGAAAACCACTCTCAAATTTTCCTGTATGTCTTGAAGTATCCCTGATGACAAGCCAAAGGTGTGTCATGAAACGCCCTCAATATCCTCTCCTTAGTTTTTGATCCTGGCACTAAGAAGATCGTGTTCTTGTAATAAATCAATTCATCAACAACCTTGTACTTGTTATCATCCACTAACTTATCCAAAATCTTGGTGGCAAAGGAATCTTTAGCATACTCTGAAATTATGGAGACTTTCCAATCAGCAAAGATAGATGTTAAGGAACACAAAGTGGGCTTTCTTGAGAGAGCATCATCAACCACATTATTCTTTCCTTTCATGTATTCAATATCAAAATCATAAGCTTGCAATTTGCTTACCCATTTTTGTTGACGATCATTCAAATCCCTTTGGTTCAAGAAGAACCTGAGGCTATTATGGTATGTCTTTACAATGAATCTCCCACATACCAAATATTGTCTAAACTTATGAAGTGCATGCATAATTGCTAACATTTCCTTATCATAGATAGAGTAACCTTTCTCTAATTGATTTAATTTTCTACTCTCAAATGCTATTGGATGTCCCCTTTGAGTTAGGACAGCCCCTATACCTTCTCCAGAAGCATCACATTCAACAACAAAAGGTAAAGAGAAATCTAGAATTGCAAGCACAGGGCATGAACTCATTACCTCCTTAAGCTTATCAAATATTTTTTGTGCCTCTTCTGTCCAAAAAAAAGCTCCTTTCTTTGTCAAATCAGTCAAGGGGGTAGCAAGTTGAGAAAATTCCTTGGAAAATCTCTTATAGTAGCTACACAACCCGAAGAAACCTCTCAACTATGTAAGATTGGTGGGAATAGGCCAATCCAAAATTGCCTAAATTTTTTGTTGATCAACCTATACTACTTTAGAACTTATAATATGTCTCAAATATAGGATCTCTGTCAAACCAAACTCACATTTAGATAGCTTAGCATAAAAGGATTGCAACTCCAAGATTTTCAAAACAGTGTTTATGTGCTTTACACACTCTTCCCATGTTTTACTGTAAATCAAGATATCATCAAAAAATACCAAAACAAATTTTTGAAGATGCTGGCTAAATACCTTATTCATACAAGATTGGAATGTTGCAGGTGCATTAGTGAGGCCAAATGGCATAACAAGAAATTCAAAGTGCCCATAGTGACATCTGAAAGCAGTCTTTTCCACATCTTCACTCCTCATTCGGATTTGATGGTACCCTGATCTTAAGTCAATTTTTGAGAATTATACATCACCATGTAAATCATCAACGAGTTCATCTATGTGTGGTATGGGATACCTATTTTTTATGGTCTTCTTGTTTAGAGCCCTATAGTCTATACACATTTTCATTGTACCATCCTTTTTCTTGACAAGTACTATAGATTATGCAAATGGACTAGAGCTAGGCCTTATGAATCCCATGTCCAGGAGTTCTTTAATATTTTTTTCAATTTCTTCCTTATAAACTCTTGGATGGTGGTATGGGGTTGTTATAACTGGTTTGGCACCTTCTTCTAACTCTATAACATGCTCAAAACCTCTATCTGGTGGTAATCCTGGAGGCAAGTCATTGAAAACTATAATATACTTATCAAGAATATTTTGAATTTCAAAATGGAAATTACCTTGATTCTTTGGAGAGCTTTTTGGATGGATTGTGACTCCTACTGACCATGCTACTTGTCCTCTTTGAAAAGTCCTCTCCATCCTCTTTGCAGAGACCGCCTTAGGTGTTCCATTTGATAAGCCTCTCAATATGACTTCTTTCTCATTGGAATGAAATTTAAAATCCATAGTTTGATGGTTCATGTAATAGCCTCCAATAGAGTGCAACCATTGACCACCCAATACAAGATCTGTCTCCCCAATGCCAACCACATAGAAGTCATCACATAACTCATAATCTCCTAAGGTCATCTTGAGTTGTTTCACCACTCGTGTGCAAGGCATAGTGAATCCATTAGCTACAGTAACATTGAATCCCTCAAAATCTTCTACTTTAAGCCCTCTTTTCATGAAAAATCCCTCATCAATAAAATTGTGAGTTGCCCCACTATCAAGAAGAACTGTCAACCTTTGCCCTACTAGTACCCCTCGAATTCGAAAGGGATGGTATCTTGGGACTCCTGATAATGTTGCTAAAGTGCCATCCTTGCTGATTTCTTTTTATTTCTCTTCTTCTACCTCCTCCTTAGTGTCATGAAATTCCTCATGCTCATCTGAATCAGATTCTGAAACAACTTCAATATAGTGCACTTGACCTTTCCCCAAACATCTGTGTCCTAGAACCCATGGTTCTCTACAAGTAAAACAAAGCTTTTTCCTTTGTAATTCACTCCTAGTCTCTTCATCTACCTTCTTTTTTGCCATATTTATCACATCTTTTGGTGGTAGTGTTGGGAAAGTCTTTTTCTGAAAATTCCCCTTATGTTGCTAAAGATTTGGGGGTTTTTTATTAGTGACTGGTTTCATAGGCATGCAAGTTTCAAGTTGCAAGCTTCTTTTGATAGCTTCTTGTAAGGTTAAGGGTGAGAAAGCCTTAACCAAACCCTTAACAGAATCTTCTAAACCATCAAGAAAAATATAAACAATCCTCTTTTCACTCATATCAGGTACCATAACAACCACTTTTTGAAACTCTTCTATATACTCATTAACTAATTTGGTTTGCTTCAACTTTGACAATTCTTTAAAGTACTCTTCATCATCCTTGAGGCCAAATCTATCTATCACTCTTTGACTGAAATCATCAAATGTAGTTACCTGATCATGACCTTGAGTAGTCATTCCATGATACCACCAATCATAGGCTACATCTTTCAAGTGTAGACATACAAATTGAACAAAATCACTCTCCTTCATGGGGTTAAGTGTGAAAAAAGTCTGTAATTTTTGTAGCCATGCTCTAGCTGAAATTTTATTTGTTCCATCAAAAGTAGGTGCTGTAAACTTGCTTATTTTATTTTTGAGCTTTCTTCCACTTATGTCATGCTCCCTCCTATTCTCTTTCTTTGGCATCAAAGTGTTCATCATATCCACATATTCTCTAAAAGGAACCAAACTGCAAAAGCCATCATCTAAGCCATTGTAAGTAGCTCTTAATGCAATCAAGTTACCTGTAACCTCGTCCACAGGATTAAGGGCTAGATTTGGTAATAGTGGCTCATCTGCAGGTAGGAAAATAGTTTTTGTTGATTTAGAGGGTGTGGGTTTCAGATTTCTTAGCTCCTCTGAAGTGCTTCCTTTCTCATTAATAGATGCAACTCCTTGCAATTTTTCTATCAATATCCGTAAAGCCTCTCTAGTTTCTGCCAAACTATCCACTGTTTGCTTCTGAGTATTTTGGATGTCTTGAAAAAATTTCTTTTCCATCTCATCTTGATCAGCCATGCTTTTTCCTTCCTTGGATTTTGTACTTTTACTTTTAACTGGAGGTTTCATCAAAATTTCTTTATTCTTTTCTTGCTGCAAATATCTCTTTTCTCTTTCACTTGGTTGCATGCAAACTTCTACAAACCCTTAGGCTGGCAAGATCATAGCTCTGATACCACTGTAATGTCCCTTTTTCTAAATGTATATGATATTTCAAGCCTCTAATCAGATTTTCAAAATCAAATAACCAATATTACAAAGATCCACCAATTTCTCAATAAACCTCAAATCGGGTATATCCGAAATAGTGCCAAAAACTTCACAACTTCACATATTATTAATAAATCTGAAAATGTAAATTTTTTCAAAAATTTCAGTAGCATAATGGCCTACAAAATTAAATATTCTAGATCTATATAGCATTTACACAATAGCTCCCAAGCATAGGACAAAACCCATGCTCATCAGGCTCCCGAAATTAACACAAAAATGCCCAGAAACACCACAAAAACACTAATAATCTATCTCAGAAGTTTAACCACGTCCTAATAAATATATTCAGCTTTATTTTAAAATCTTAAAGTCTAAAATACAGCTGCAACCCAAATAGATATGAAATACTCAACCGAAAACACCAAACTCTTACCAAAAAACACACCCGAAAACCCACAAATTTGCACTATTCAGCACAAGGGCAAACTCTGCATGAGCTTGCACATGGAATGGCTTCAAACTCCCATCCTTATCCTTCCTAGAAACCTGCAAACTCCTGTCCTTGGGTCTCCTTCTCCACAGGTTTGGCAGCCTCTAAGAATAACAAAGCAATAAGCGAAAATCAAGTTTTGGAATAAGCCCAAAATGCCTCCAAATCCCTTAAAAGAGGGCATAACCCAAACTAACGTCCAAGAGGGGTTAATTAAAATATACTTTAATAATGATTTTTATTTATTAGTCCATTGGTTTCCAAAGATTAGTCCCTTTTGCCAAAACTTCACCTTTTTGGAGCCTGCTTGCCTTAGCAAAGTTTATTATTTTTAATTATTTGAAAAGGGGACATGACATTTACATAGAATAGCTAGAAGGATTTGTTGATCCTAGCAAGAATAACATGGTATGTAAACTACATAAAGCCCTATATGGTTTATAACAAGCCCCTAGAGTATAATATGAAAGGATGCACAATTATTTGATAAAAGATTGGATTTTCTAGATCTATTGTTAACAACAATATATACCTGAAGAATAGAGGTGAAAATGAGTTGTTGTTATCTAAACTTTTTTTGATGATATCATATTTTGTGGAAAGGATGCATTATGAAAATCATTTGCAAATGAGATGAGGAAGGAATTTGAAATGTCTGTGTTTGGTGAGATCAAATTCTTTGTTGGTTTACAAGTATATCAAATGAAATATGTCAAATATACACTTGAAGAGTAGAGGCGACAATGATTTTTTGTTATCTAAACTTTTTTTAATGATATCATATTTGGAGGAAAGGATGCATTATGCAAATCATTTACAGATGAGATGAGGAAGGAATTTGAAATTTCTATGCTTGGTGAGATCAAATTCTTTGTTGTTTTACAAGTATATCTACATTACTCAATCAAAATACATCAAGGAGATACTAAACACTTTTGGAATGGAAGATTCATGACCAGTCAACACACCTATGGCTATAGGACGTAAGCTATCTAAAAATTATGATTCTACTGATGTGAACCAAACATTGTATAGATCAATGATTGGAAAGTTATAATATGTTGTTCATAGAAAACTAGATATTGCAATGGCAGTTGGGATTGTTGAAAGATTTTCTTCAAGTTCTAAGGAGTTTCACATGATGGAAGAAAAAAGGATATTGAGATATCTGAAATGAATAGAAGACTATGGCTTGTATTACAAGAAGAATGGCAAGTTTGAACTGAAAGTGTACCTAGATGTTGATTGGGTAGGCAATGTTGGTGATAGAAAGAGTACAGGTGGGGGAAATTTCTTTCTAGGAAAGAGATTAGTATCATGGACAAGCAAGAAGCAGAACTATATTTCTCAATCAATAGCAGAACCTGAAGATGTGATGACAGCAGTGAATTGTTTTGATATTGTGTGGATCAAAAAATTGTTGATGGGATGAAGGATGAGATCACTAATCCTATGGTTATCTATTGTGACAATACAGGCACTATAAATGTATCAAAGAACCCTATAATGCACACAAAGTAGTATCATTACTTGCAAGAGTTGGTCGAAGACAAAGAAGTGAGATTGAAGTATGTGAAAACCAAGGAGAAAATAGTTGATATTTTCACTAAGGCTTTACCTAAGGATGTACATGAGTATTTAAGAGGTAAATTAGGGGTGATTCCCCTAGACAAGGATACTTAAGCTGAGATGAAGTTTTACATCAAATGAGTTGATCATAATATCTTACAAGTTGATGTAGAAAGTCATACTTTAGGAGTTGCTTAAAGTAGTGAACAAAAGAAGAACAAAATGTTGTATCATTCATAAGCCAAGATGAAAAATGGTGAATGAGATTCATAAGTACTAACATGGAAAAATCTACATGATAAAGATGTCTAAGATAGATGAAGTGTCTTTGGCATTGTTGTCAAAGAGGGAGATTGAGAAGCACTTACCTATACGAAGAAAGATGAAGAGAATGTAAATAAGGGAGATTATGAAGAATTTAAGATATGAAGATGGAGTTATTCAAGCAAGAGATATTTCAAAGAGGGAGTATCTATGCGAGGTATTGCCAACAATATAGGGAAAGTTGATTGATTTCATGATTTGATATGATAGAGGGAGCTTGTGTGTTGCATTTTAGAGCTACATTGGTGAGAATCAAAATCAAACTAAAAGAGAGAGATTGTTGGACATAGAAATGTAAATCAAAATGAAACTAAGGATATTAGTGAAGATCATATACTAAACATAGAGGGAGATTCTCTAATTAGTACATGTTTTGGATTGCATGGTAACTAGAGGTGTTGTCACCAATACCAAAGAGGGATATTGTTAGGAACTACGATCAAGAGAATTGATATGTTGTCATTGATGTTAAACCTTATTGGTAAGACAATGTTATCTTATTAGAGTGCCATATCAATATGATTGATGAAGAGGATTTGAGAAGAACTTTGACAAGATAAAGCGATTTTCAATCATTCTACAAGTAAAGAAGACAGTTGTATTGAAGCCTAAAAGAAGTGATCAAAGAAAGACCAAATGTGTAGGCTTGACCAAGCAAAAGAGTAGAAGATTAAGGAACTTGAAGTTTATGTCGAGTGATGCTAGAGTTAACCAAGTGCTAGTATAAGCCAAGAAAGTATAGTGTCGATTGAGCGTCAGTATATGTGCCGAATAGAAAAGTTAGTAGCAACTAAGTAATCTAGTAGTGACTAAGTATCAGAATATTGTATTGGTCGAGGGACAAAATTTGATAAATTATGAGGAAATCATGATTTTTAGTTGACACAATTGATTTCTTGAAATATGTAAAGCATGTTCACGATTAGGATAGATGAACTAGAATATTTAATTCAAGGGGAATCATGTTTGAGTTTTTCTATGCAAAGATTCAAGGAGAAGTTTGGAGAAGTTTGTAGAAGAGAAAAGAGGAGAGAAAGTGATGGAAGGATTCAATAAATCTACCCATACCCTAAGATGTACAATGATGTTTAAGTGGAAAAAGATCATAATTATCTCTTTAAAGAGGTACAAGGGCTAAACATAAAGAGGTTAGTAGAGCTAGTGAAGACCTAACAAGGTTGGAGCAGTTGTTGATGCTATTCATTGGCAAACTTGAGAAGGAAGCTTAGAAGTGTTGTAAAGAGGTAAAGAGTGATTTCTTGAAGGAGTGCCAAACTAATTAGAGATAATGATGAAAATAGAGCCCAGTCTGGATAAGTATATGAACTAAATTGTGATCTTTTTTTGCAAAGTGAGTTGTATTTGTCAAATCAAACTTGATGTTACTTTCTAACCATTATATTAGTACTGAAATCCTTTAATCAAGATTGACTTAACAATCATATGTAAATCCATTAATCAAGATGACATTCTAATGGAATATTCTTAAGCCCTCTAACAAGTCCACTCCTAATAGGGTGGTTAAATCCTTTAACAAGGTCACATTTTATAGTGTGTTTTCTAATCTTTAACAAGGTTTTCTCCTAATAGAGACCACTTCAAAAGAATGGAAAAATGGTGACATTTTATTGGTGGTTTTTGCCAAATTGGATTTCCACATTAAATCCTAGTGTCATACTTTTGTGGATGTTATTAGAGATGTTTTATTGTTAATGTTCTACATTTTGCAAGTTTGTTACTATTAGGACAGTGGATTGCAAGTTTATGTTACTAATTATCTGCTATAGAGACCGAGCTATTGAATGTTTAGATTTGAAATATTTGAAGTAATTAAAAGTTTAATTGGTAGCTTGGATAATTAATTCACCTCTCCTCTCAATTTTTCTAAATCATGCTAACAAAGAGATCATATAGCCCTCCACTAAGTGATCAAAAGAGGCATCAGACTCTAGTAGAGGGGAACCCCCCACACAATGAAATTTTACTAAACCAAAACTAACAAGAAGACAAGGAGGGCCCTTGAAAACTTTCAGCATCCTCCTAGCAACCAACAGGAAAACCAAAAAATAGAAAACCATATTTATGAGGTTGAGTTGAATGTATATGCATACTCAAAACTATGAAAAACCAAGACAATGAAGGGACATCTTTTCCACATTAATGAATATAAAGAGATCATTATAGTACCATATCCCTCCAAACTAACAAAAAAAGGCCCAACCAGACCATGTAGAAGCTTGAGTAATAAATTTGAACAAATCCCACCCAAAAAAGGGAGGGGGGCTTGGACTAAGAAAACCAAATGGAACACCAAATATCAGAGAATAGGTAGAAAGGGAAAACCCATGACTACCCCATGGGATTGAAACACGTAGCCTTCAAATCCAATAATCCCTTCAGTAAAAAAACCCTCACGCATAGACAATATTAAGGCACAACTTGGAAAACCCAAACCAAAAGAAGATATGCGCACTATAGGGAAGCCCCCCCACTATCTAGAGGAAACATCAACACCTCCAAAATAGGATCTCCCATCACAGAGTTGTAGTAAAAAAATACTACATGGAATTAGTAGACTAACATCCACCAAAATGAGATCGCATCCAACCCCAGGATCTACAGCAACATCCTCCAAAAATCTGCAACAAAGTGGAGAAAAGTGTAGAGAGAAGCCCCTCCAATTGTCTACGTCATACTCATCCCAATTGCCATTAGTAGATCCACCATTGCTGGAAACCCTAGAAGCTCTTCGCACACTATTCAAATTGTCTCCCCTGCTTTGCTTTCCTCTTGACGCCGTCATAATTAACGCTCTATGGAAAGAAGATTTATTCTCTATGAATTTATTATATAATGATAATATAAGGATTTTTTCTATGACTATTTTTCATTATTATTTACATATAGTGCTCTTTTACATTCCTTTTTCTTAGATTTCTTTTTGTGTTGATCTAATATTTGAACCAAATTAGAATTTTTTTTCCTATTATAAATCTGATGTAAAAATATTATTTTACTTAAATATCATATCAATTTTTCAAGAAAAAATATTTTAATGTGTCAATCCAAAAGATAACTATATATTTTATATATTGTGTAATAATTTTGTTTTCGACAATGCACCCTCATCCAATAGTTTCAAAGCTATCTTACAATTATCTTAGAATATCAACATTAAATTGATAAGAAAAAAATTGTAATTTTTAATTATTTATTAGCTATTGTAATTTATCAACTACTTTCAAATTGAAAAATGGTTCATCTCTATTAGTCTCTATAATAAAAATAATAATATAAACAATTTATATTAGAAGAAAAAGTGTACAAAAGAAATTTTGGAATAAAAATCAAAATTAGCTCTATAAAGCTTTTGTATGTTTGAACTTTTTTTAATTGAAAGTAAACAAATTCATTTTAAATTTTGATCTTTATATTAAAATGTTGTATTAATTTCCTATATTATTTTTTATCCATTAAAAATTATATGAATTAGCTGTACCTTCACAAAGACCAAAGCCGCTCATTTTAACTTAGTACGCCGAAGGCATTTACTATATGAGATGTTTGGGCTAACTTTATCTACAAGTTGACAGCATTGGAGGATTGTGGACGACCATTCAAGGTTGGCTAGCTGTCCGAATTTCTTTACGACATCTGTCATTTCCTTTAAAATTGCCACACAACGTCTATACATCATTTAAAGTGCAATTGAAGTTGGTGAGGAATTAGGTGCACTTTATTTTTATTTTTCTCTCTGTTAATACTGTCTCTCTCCCAGTGCATGAGCATAAAATTGCCAAAGTCCTGAATCAGATATTTTTCGTTTGTCTGGTCACAGGTTCGAAACCCCAGCTCGACGATTTCAATAGTCTGTGGTTTTGAATCCCATATGAAATAGTAGAATGGCAAAAGAATTGGGACTATATTCTTATAATTCTTCCCCAAATGAAATGATGACGAGCAGCATTGGCGAAGCAGGGCACACCAAGACCAGCATTGCAGAAGAGAAGGTGCAAGGCAAATTCGATTTGTAGTTGTCTTGTTTTTTTATTCATTTAGAAATGCACATCTTTTCAAAAGAAGCAATGGTGAAGTAGGGCATGACAAAGCAGAAAAAAACATATTCGGAAAGAGAGAATTGATGGATAAAGAACTCAGATTTTCTTTTCTTTCGTAGCAGTATATACACGTACGAGGAAATTCATTTTACTTTACCTCATCAAGGACCATTGAAGTAGATGTGGCATCACCTGGTAGATAATGGAATTGATGGTCAAATTCTCTTGATCATGGGTTTCATTTTGTCACCATGTCAACAAAGCTCAAAAGCTAGAGAGTGGAGGTCAATGGGTGAGCATTTTGCAATACCTAACCTGAATGATGTATGCAGATTTCTCCAACAATTGCCTTATAATGTTGCAGAGGAGGATTATTTTGGCACAGATTATGCAGGGAACTTGCACGGTTGTACGGAAACCTAGATTTCCTATATTCTATTTATAAAATAGACCAAGAAATGTTTATAACATACAGTTTACATAATTTAAGTTTGCGATGTAATATGTATATGATTAATAGAATAATATTATTAGGATTAATTGAGTAATATTTTAAAAAAATCTTTAATGGGTATGCTTAGAAATGCCTCTATTTGGATAACTAAATTTGATAGACAAGATTTTAGCCTAAAGTATTACAAAATAATGACATGGGTATTAATATTGATATAAGTGCACTTATACCAAAATTCTTTAGAGCATTTGAAGTATATTTTAATAATTCAAAGATTGGTATTAATGTTTATTAAAACTTAAGCTTGAATGATCTTTAAAATCTATTAAGCCTTATGATTGGCGAATGTCACCATTTGCTATATAATTCACCAATTAACCGCATGTACTACACAAATGCATGTAAAAAAATGACCAATTTTTATTCTTCTTCAACATACCTAATGCACACAAAGGCACAATTGCCAATAGGGGGAGAGGACCTGATAGTTGAGCAATGTAACTTCACACTTCTCAAAATTGTACATGGAGATTTTAACTTATTCCTAATTTTTAAAGCACTTCACTTGGAAAATCCTCTACTCAAAACTATGATTAATGAACCAAATCATAAAATATGATGCCACAACAAATCCTTTTTCAAAAATGTGAGATTAATTATAGTGCCAAAAAGGGTGCCCATACTTGTGTAACTAATTTGGTCTCACATGATAGGTTACTTTTTACAACAAAGGGTGCATTTAAATAATTTAAAGGTAGTCACCATTGTAATACGAACTTTAAAGTCACAACTATAAGTGCAATGTTGTAAGATTTAAGTTGAACATTAAATCAATAAGTGGGGGTATTAAATCAATAAATTCATTATCTCCGTTTTTTATACTAGAAACTCTAAAATAAAGAGGATTAAATTGCAAAGTAAATAGGCATTATGACTAGAGTTCTCAACAAAATAATCAATAAAATCCTTAATCACCTCAAATAGTAATAAATACTTATGTGCTGCAAATTTTTTGACTAAATAAAAGTAGAGATGTGAGTACAACACTTAGTTTGAATTCTGACAAAAAAATTGAGGGCATTGATGAACTTTTTTAATTAGATGATTTAGAAACAAAATTTGTCTATAAAATATGGTCATAAGATTAAATCGTGTTTTAAGTCCTCCTAAAATAACAAGTAGTGAAAAATTAGAAGCATGTTATCCCTCAAGAAGCTATGTGTAGACTCGACAACAAAACAAATTACTCTACATTTGGTTATCATGGAGTGTGCTATGCTTCAACAAATAACTAGATACGTAGGCATACCCATAGACGTGATAAGCTAATGTTGCATCAAACTAATAGTATGCAAACTCCTATTTGTGTGTCATTTTGTTTGTGTTACATGTGCGTCAAACACTTTGTTATATGTCTACATGTGTGAACTTAATGTTATTATGTTGGAATGAAAAATATTGAGGTGTTAACCATAGAAGAAGTCAATTAAACAATGTCATTGTATTGTCTACAAATAAGCTCCATAGAGTGTTACCTTAGGGACTTCAAATTTATTTGACTTTGTTTGATATAATCTCACAATAAAAGAAAGTTGACCATCAATTTTAGTAAGGTAAGATGTCTCTTCTTTGTGGTACATAAATTTGATATAATTATTTGTATGAACCAATTTGAAATAGGACGAGTCTATAAGCATAGAGGATTTGAAGTCAAGTTTGGTAAGGTTAAGAAAAGTTGTAGTTTATGGAAGAGTAATTATTGATTTTGAAAGAGAGGTTGCGTTAACATTTAAACAATATATTTTTTTAATGATGTAATACAATAATACAATTATCAACCAATATGTATATGATAGATAATTTGATCAATGTGCACCCTCCTACATCATCAATAAAGTGCCCTAAAATAGAGGTGATTTTCATTATGAATTGATGTGAATAAATGCATTTGGTATTCTCTCATAATAACTAACCATACTAGGATGAATCTATAGATTAAGTGTAGATGATGTTATTATAGTTAATAAGTGATCTCATAGGAAATGATTAGTTCTCCTTGATGCACATAACTCCAAAATGACACTATTCTCTACCTACCCCTATATTCTTTATTAAAAAAAATTCCAAAATTGATCTTCACTATATATTCTTTAAAAGAGATGTCTTCAAAAAATGGGCTTTTATCATTCTCTTTTCATGCTCCTCCTTTTCTGATGGCAATGAAGATGATATACATAGATCTCAATAATTATGGACCATTGACTTCTAGCATCAAATAAATAGATAAAAAGAGAGGAGAAATTGATAGATAGAGATGAGAGATAGATCCATAGAGAGGAGACATAAGGACATAATGAGAGAGGGATGGCTACAAATACATATACATAGTAGTAGAGATGGAGTGAAGATAGAGGTAGAAATGAAGATAGAGTGAGAGAAAAAGAAACAAAAAAGAGAGGTAGAGGAAGAGAAGAATATGATACAAATATAAAGTACACACATAAAGAGAAAGGGAGAGACTTCAACAATGCATTTTACAGTCCACCATTTGACCTCATTTATATCATTTAAGTATGAAAAAAGAAAAAATTACAATTGAAATTCTACACCTCTTCGACATACCCATTGCACACATAGGTACAATTGCTAGTTTTATAAATTTTGGAGTAACATATAGCTTTAAGCCTCCACCCTTTACTATAGAAAATACTACTATCACTTTTACACCAATAGACTATAATTTCTCTGACTATTTTCTTTCATTGAGAGACTTTTATGCATATGCTATCATTCTGTTCCAAAATTGAAGCCATGTGCTATGAAAACCTAATATCCTACATATTTAGTGCATACGGTACAACCATGTAATTCAATGGGGTTACATTTCTTTGAGGAAACTTATTATTAAACAAATATTCATTTAAAATTTATTGTAAATGCTTCTACATTTACATGCCTTGTCCATGCTTCAACATTTGACATAAATTTCTTTCATAATACTTTGAATGTCCCTGGCTGGTATGAAAGCTCGCATTTTATTGCAAGTCATGTGGAAATGAGATATGCTCTAGTCAGAAATATATTGGTTATAGTTGAAGAACTTAAGGGCATAGAAATGAGTTTAAAAACATTAACTTTGGGTGGGATTAATGCTGACAATAATGATTGTCAATAACAATGAACAAAAATCACAAAAATATGAACATTGATGTTTTTGGAAAAAGAAATAAATGGAAATGAACCTAGGGATAAGGAATGGGTCCATATCACACCTAAGTGGCCAAAGATTAGAGTGTGATGTTTCAGCCAAGAATATTATATATATAAAAAGAATAGTCATTATTGAATGAATCTCATATATAATGTGATGATTTTTCTCCTTGTGAAATTTATTTTGGATTTTATGGGTGGGTGTTAAATGTGGGAAATTTGGGAAAGGTAGAAAATGATGTTTTTTCTTTCTAATTTCTAGTAGAATTCTAGTATTTTAATGTATAGGTCAAAGCTATGTTTACATATGTTTTTTTTACTTCATCGCCTAGTCACATCTATGATTAATTCTACTTAGAAATATGTGTAAAGTAGTTAATATCATAGTTGCACTAGATCCATCTCATCCACTAGTTCCAACTTGTTAGGCTTCTTGAGTAAGGTCAATATGCTCTCATATTAGAATAAACCCTAAGGGAGCTAACTAATATATGATTGACTAAAAAAAGATCCTAAGCCACACTCTCATCTCAAGATTTTTAGATGGACTGATGTATGATGGCCTAGGAGACATGGATTTGTAGATTGATGTTTGTCTAATGGCACATTTGTATTCTATATAATGATTGACCTTCATGGTCTTTTATTTTGATGTATACTCATATGATGTGTGTTATACTATCATGAGGTAATAGGTGCATGACAATTAGGTTGACATCTTGTTATATTGGATACTTATCATTGTATTATGGAATGACCATGTGTTTTTCATAGTATGGTCAACATCCATTACTCTATTTAATCAAATTATTGTCCATGTTTATTTCTTATTCATTTGATAAGTTATTTGAATGAATGTACTAAACATTTTGGAGGAATGAGAAATCTTGATTGAATTTTCTTTTCTTAGAATGAACTTTGAGTCATATATTCAACTTTTTTCTAGTTCTTAGCCCCTTTCTTATGAGGAAATCGTGTAATAATTTTAGTCTTGATAATTTCATAAGTGAATGTAAAAACTTATTTAAAAAAATAGAGTGTATTTAATTGGGAAAGCAGGTTTTGAAGGGAATTGAAACCTAGAACAAAGTAGGCTTTAGAAGAAGGGACTTGAGACCCCCATTAAAGATATTTAGTAAGTTCTACCAAATGAAATAGGACACAGAAAAGATAGCACAAGAACAAAGAAATGGGATACAACAAGAACACATCCCTAACAAACTACAATTTTTGGAAGGACCCTAAAACCTCAAAGATTAAACAAAAAGAAACTGGTAGTAAATAAAGTACAACACAGGAAGCTCAATTTTTCCTACAACTAGGATGGAATACACAAAACATTAATAATTTCCTTTATCTCCCTTCTTCTAGGAGCACAACGTCATATCAAATTATAGAAGGATATTTTTATGATGTTTCCCAATTATAGGGGTCCACCCCTCCTCCACCATAGAGGCCTTCTTTTGCTAATTTTGGGAAACCAAGTCTTGAGACCCCAAGATAACAAGATGAACCAATTGTAGAAGGACCAATAGAGGCAATAGATCTAAATAAGCAACAACCTTAGATTCAAAAATAGAACTAGCAGCCCTAGAACTAACTACCAAACTAGAAGAGTTGTGTATAGAAGAACCAGCAACACTGATAAAACCTTTAGGTTAACAAAAACCAAGAAGAGAACCTATAATAGAACCAGCAACAAAATAACCAACAACAAAAGAACCTGTAGTAGAGTGAGTAAACATATTCTGGGTAGGAAAGGAAAGAGCAGAACCAACTTTCAAAGCCCTAGGACTAGAAGAACTAGCAACAAAAGAAATACCATCCTTATTAGAAGTAGGACTAGTACTAGTAGTGGAGATAGCAACAGGGTGACCAATAGAAAAAATACTAGCATCTGGGGAGACAATAGAAGGTTGCTTAACCTTAGAGATAGGGTTAGGATCAACAACATTAACCTTAGAAGACACCACTTTTTTCTTATAAATAGTGTAGTGTTCAACAAAAGCACCCTTCCACCAAGAGGAAGACTTCTTATTCTTAGCCTTCTATAATCCACATTGAGTAGGTAAGTGACCTATTTTAAAAAACTTCCTACACCTTAAGGGAATCCCTTCATAGTCCAGAGTCTGAATCCAAGAACCTCATGAATATTTGAACATAATCATTTCAGGTAACCCTTTTGAGATATCCATCTCAACCAAAATGTGTGAATAAGTGGAATGTATCATATCATCAGACAACTCATCCACCATCAAAAAAATCTCAAGAGCCTTTCCCACATCCTCCAAATAGGTATCAACCCAAAGAGGAAGAGGAAGATAGGGGAGCGTAACCCAAATCAGGATCTTATTGAAGATTTCTAAAGTCAAGGAAAAATCTAGGGACCAAGGTTTTACAACTAGCATGAAATGATTTTATCATGTAAAAGAGAAATTGCACAAAATCAAATTGAAATCTTCAACATTCTCAAATTTAGTAATTAAAAAAACCCTTAGTCATGGGGAAAATGTGAGCCGTACCCAAAATAAGAGGTTCCCAATGAATGAAGATCCACCAGTTCAAGTCAGGAAGACTTAGCCAAAGACCCATGAAGTGGCATGCAACTCCATGAGAAGAGAAATCAAAGGAAGCATCCTTAATTTCTATCAACACTTCCTTGTCCAAATAAATTCAAATAGGGCGAGCAACTAGAAAAGACCTCCTAACATTTAAACCTGATCTCTCACCAAATCTAGCCCCCTCAAAAAGACTGGTCGTAGCACCAACAGAGACCATGCTAGCATATGATGAGGTAATAGTAGCAACAATAGAAGGAAAGGAGTCAGGTTGAACCCCTCCACAATGCAAATTAGTGCCAATAGTCATAGAAGCTCCAATAGCCAAAGAGGTCCTAGTCAAAGCTCCATGTTTAGAAGCATGCAAACCCCCAAGGGACTTTGAAGTTTCAATAACTGATAAAACCCTAGCCTTCGCACCCATAGATACACTAGTAGGTAATAAACCCTTAGAGATGCCATCAGCCAAAGATGCTAGCACAAGAACACAAGAAGCTCCAAGTGTAGCCTCACCAAATGACTTAATAACATTTGAGACAACAACCCCAGCCAAAGCCTCAACCTTTAACATAGGGCCAGTAGGAAGAGAAACCCTAGCTGAATCACAACCAAGCTCAACACTAGTCAACTCCAAAAGGATAGCAAAATCTAGAGGACCAGTATAAGCCCTAGAAGGTGCAACAAAACCAACCACCACAGCTCTAGTAGAAACCCTAGCCGCTTGAAAGCTAGTAAAATCCAGAAGATTGGTAGCTGAAGCCCCAGCAGGCGCAACAACACTAGGCACCACAGCTATAGTAGAAACCATAGCCACTATAGGATTTGTTTTATGTTAATGACGATGGTGCCTCATGTAAGAAATGATAATGTTGAGCAAGGAACGAGAAACAATCCAAGTAAGTTAAGTGTGAAACAATATTACCATAAGATAAGCAACTCCAAGAGCATACACCAAGATGGTTCAACAATGGAGACAAGGATTTATAAGGGGAAAGCAAAGAAAACCCCTTGTGAGTTATTATGAATGAAGGCAAATTCATAGAGAAGAGAGAGAGAGAGAGTGTTGGAGCAAAAATAGCTCAATACAATAACATCAAGTGCTTAGAGTGGTGTTGTAGTTGTGAAGAAAGAAGGAGGAGCATCTCTTATATAGAGATGAGAGAGGAGTTGCATTTGTAACTCCCATTTCTATGAATACCACATTCATAATAGGTGTGTGCAAAGTGTCACAATCCTCTTAAGGAGGATAAACTAAATAAAGAAATAAACAAGAGTTGTCCTTACATGTGGAATAAAGGACAAACAATGACATGTCCTCCACATGTGTACAAGTGGACAAACTACATGTAGGGACCCTTGGAATATCCCAATTAAAATATATCCAAGGAAAGATTAACCTTTCTAACACCCCCCCTTAATCTTTACTTGGGGAGTTTACTTCAACGAGTTGTAAACCCAAATTTTTACAATGGAACTGAAATCTCTCTTTAGAAAGTGGTTTGGTTAAAATATCAACTACTTGATCTTCTCCTTTACAATAAAGAAGAATAATTTGATTGTCTTCAACTTGTTCTCGAATGAAGTGATGTTGAAGTGAAATATGTTTGGTGCGGGCATGATACACTGGATTCTTTGCCAAGGCAATAGCACTTTGATTGTCACAATGTATAGGTGTAGGTAATTGTTGAGGTAGACCCAAATCATCAAGAAGTCTTCGAATCCACAAAGCTTCCTTAGCTGCATTGGTACAACCTTTGTATTCAGCTTCAGTTGAGCATAGGGAAATAGAGTGTTCCTTTTTGCTTTTCCAAGAAATTGGACCTAAACCAACAAAGAAAAAATAACCACAAGTGGATTTCCCATCATTGGGATCTCCACCTAGATCAGAATCAGTATAGCCATGTAAAATAAATTCAGAGTTTGGATCATAAAATAAGCCTATATTAATAGTTCCTTTAATATACCTTAAGATGCATTTAGCAACTTTAAAATGAGTTTGTTGAGGTTTAGACATAAAGCGAGACACTAAACCAACACTATAAGCAATATCAGGTCTAGTAAGAGTTAAATAATTTAAACTTCCTACTAACTGTCTATACAAAGTTTCATCAACAAAAGGAGTATTCATATTATTCATTAATTTAGTTCCTAATTCACATGGAATTGAAACATGGTTAGAGTCATTCATCTTAAATTTTTCTAAAAGATCATAAGCATACTTGCTTTGAGAAACAAAGATACCTTTAGGAGTTTGAAAAATTTGCATACCTAAGAAGTAATGTAAGATACCTAAGTCTGTCATTTGAAATTTTTGTTTAATTTGGAATTTAATATCAAAAATCAAAATGTCTGAACTAGAAGTGAGAATTAAATCATCTACATAAACAATAACAATGATAATATCATCGTTAGTATGTTTAATATACAAATTAGGATCATTTTTGCTTCTAGTAAAACCTTGAGAAATGAAGAAGGAATTAATTTTAGAATACCATTCTCTAGGTGATTTTTTAAGACCATAAATAGATTTGTTCAATTTGCAAAATAGATTTGTTCAATTTGCAAACTAGATTTTCACTACCTTTCTTAACAAATCCAGGAGGTTGAGCCATATAGATTTCTTCATGTAACTCACCATTTAAGAAGGCACTTTTAACATCCATTTGATGAATGGGCCAATTCATTTTAGATGCTAAAGCAAGAACTAATTTGATAGTAGGCATTTTAGCAACAGGTGCAAAGGTTTCATTATAGTCTAAGCCTTCAATTTGGGAAAAACCTCTAGCAACTAGTCTAGCTTTAAACTTACTAATTTCATTATTAGTATTCAATTTTGTTTTATATAACCATTTACATGAAACTAGATTTTTGCCAGGAGGTAATGTGACTAAGTCCCAAGTGTGATTAGCAAGTAACGAATCATATTCCTCTTGCATGGCTTTCTGCCAATGAGGTTGAGAGTTAGCTTGATCAAAAGACTTAGGATCGTTAGAATTCATAATAGTAGTCATCAAAGCATAATTACAATAATTAATCCTTCTATGTTTAATTCCACCAGATTTAGAAATATAATCATCAGCTTCATTGATGAGGTTTTGAGCCCATTTAGGTTTACGTTTAATTGTAATGGAATTATCACTAGAGGAAGAATCATGAGTAATAAAAGTATCATTAGTATCTATTTGAGTATCATGAGATGTAGGAGCAGAAATAACCGGTGGTACTTGATTAAGAGAAAGAGTAGGGTTAAGAGAAGGAGGTTGGTCCTCCACTAGCACAATTTTAGTGCCACTGAATTCTTCATCCGTTGTAGTAGAGCAATCATGAACTCCATTTTCTGCAATACAAATATCTCTAGCAACTTGAACTTTGTTAGTAGTGGAATCATAAACACGATAACCCTTAGTGTTTTCATCATAGCCAACAAACATATAAGGAGATGACTTAGCATCTAATTTATGCCTTTTCTGTTTAGGCATATGAATATAAGCAATAGAACCAAATATCCGTAAATGATGTAAATTCGGTTTCCTACCAGACCAAGCCTCTTCTGGAGTGATAGCCTTGAGAGCTTTGGTAGGAGTCCGATTAAGAATATAAGTTGCACAAAACATGGCTTCAGCCCAAAATTTATAATGCAAATTCTTAGCATGCAACATGCTTCGAGCCATTTCAACAATGGTCCGATGCTTTCTTTCCGCTACACCATTTTGTTGTGGTGTATAAGGAATAGTAAGCTCGTGCTTAATTCCACACGATTTCAAATAAGAATGAAAAGCATTATTCACATATTCCTTCCCATTATCAGTTCTAAGAATTTTAAGTTTATACCCAGATTGCCTTTCAACATATAACTGAAATTCAATAAATATATCAAGAACTTGATCCTTGCTATGCAAAAAATAGATCCAAGTTCGTCTAGAAAAATCATCAACAAAGGTAAGTGCATACCGAGAACCTTGGATGGAGGTATTCTCTATGGGGCCCAAAAGATCACTATGGACAAGATGCAACTTATGAGTTGCTCGCCATGATTTTCCACTTGGAAAGGGCTCCCTATGCATCTTACCACTCATACAACCTGTACAGGAAATCTTGGAAGGAATAATGTTAGGCAAGCCATCAACCATATTATGCTTTTGCATGAAAGTAATATAATCAGAATTTAAATGACCAAGTCTTTCATGCCATATATTGAAATCAATAGAAGTATGTAAAGAATAGCGTGAACTAGCAAATTCATGGAATTTAAACAAATTGTCATTATCCATTTTAGCATGAGCAATCACTTTGAGAGTTTGAGGATCTATAATATAACATGTATCTTTGTAGAATTCAACTTTATAGTTCTGACATAGCTGTGAAACAAAACGTAGATTAGTTTTCAAATCAGGTACATATAAAACATCATGCAATTTACCATTAGGAATAGTAGCATCACCTAGTCCTTCAACTTTACAAGTCTGATTATTAGCTAACTGAATAGGAATGTTAGCAATATCAGGTTGTAAAGAATCAAAAATTTCTTTATGAGAAGTGACATGTTGTGATGCACCGCTATCAACAATCCATTCTAAAGGTTTATAAAGATTAAAGCTACAAGTAAAAGCATGACGAGGATTAGAACTAGTCGAATTACCTTTTTTATGGTTTGAGGTTTGATGATTGCTACTATGATTCATATGTTTTTTATCATTTTGTTTTTTAAAATAGTTATTGACAAGGTGACCATCTTTGCCACAATAAGAACAATGAGGTTTGGAATTGGAATGGTTCCTTTGATTATTAGTATTACGAGTATTATTAGGATGATGGGTATTATTATATTTGGGATGAAATTTATTGTTGGTGTTATTTGAATTAGAATTAGATTGTTTGTAATTATTATTATTGGAACGAAAATTATTAGTTGAATTTCTAGAGACAAATGCATGTTCAGTTGATTTGAGAGTACCAAACTGAATTAGCTTAGCTTCTTCCTGTCTTAATAAAGTTTGAAAAATAACATAAGTTAACTGAGAAGTTAAAGTAGGAATAGCAAGCTGTGCATGAATATTGGTTATAAACTGTTGAAACTATCTAGGAAGACATTTTTTAAGAATAAGATGGATTAAACGAATGTCCTCTAATTGAACACCTAAAGCCATAATTTGACTTTTAAGAGAATCAAATTTTAAGAGGAATTCATCCATACCTTTAAAATCTGCATACCTGAGATCTTCGAGTTGATCTTGCAATTGTATTTTGCGGTATTCATCGCCACTGTCATACTTGGTTTTCAAGATGGACCATGCATCATGAGCTTTAGAACAGTGAGCAATTAAGACATATAAATCTGGAATAGTAGAAATACCAATTAACCCTAAAGCTTCTTCATTTTTAGCTTTCCAAGTATCTTTCTCGTCTTGAGTAGCCGCTGAACCGGGCTCAAGAGAAGGGTCAGTGGCTATTTCGAAGAGATGTTTAAAATGAAAAATAAATGAGATATGAGTTTTCCAAGAATGATAATTAGAATAATTAAGTTTGATTTCTGGAATTAATGTTGACATGATTAGGGAAAAAAAATTCTTCGCTTTTTTTTTTTTGAAAAAAAATAAATGCCCTTAATTTGAAAATCAGATGAATTGAAAAAAATGTTGTTAAATGAGAGAAAAAAATTTAAATTTTATTAATTGAAAAAAAATTGGTTTTTTTTGTTTTTTTTTTTATAAGATTAAGAATATTTTCTTTTAATTTTAACTATTTGTGTCAGAGAGAATTAAAAATTGATTTATTAAACAAATAAAAACATTAATATAATACAAGTTTTATTACTTTGAGTTAAAACAAAATTTTAAAAACATAAAAGGTGGAAAATTAGCAAATAGGGGGAAAAATTTTAAAAAATTTTAAAAGGGGAGCAGAGCTCGTCGGTGGCTACCGCGTGGCCAAAGGAGTGGCCGAGGTCGGTGGTTAAATTTTTTTTTTAAAAAAAATGTGGCGGTGGAGGATGCGGGCACTGTAGGCGGCTGTTGCCGCGTGTCTGGGATGCGGGCCGCAGAAAGGTTTGCGAGCGGAGTTATGGGGGCAGCGAAAGCGGTGGTTAGGGTTTATTGCGTGCAGAGTTGCAGAGTTGGGAGCGGCGCAAGAGTGTCGCGTGGCGGTTGCGCGCGACGGCGTTTGGGGAGGTGGTGGTTGTGCACGGCGGCGGGGGTTTGTGAGAGAAAATTTGCGCGCGGCGGCACGGGGTCTGCACCGTCGGCGGCATTTCCGCGCGACGGCGCGGAGTCTGTACCACGGCGGTGCGAGGGTGGCGCGCGGGTGGCACGGCCGCCCAGCAAAATGCAATAATAATATATTTTTTTATTTTTATATATTTTAAAAACACAATATATTTTAAGCTTTGCACTATTTTTATAAAAAACACAATATAGTGAAATATTTATTTTTTTTAAAGAAATTTTTTTTTATAAATGAAGTAGGAAAAAGTAGAGAGTTAGAAAGCTTTACTATTGTGTTTTTATAAAAAGCTTTACTAATGTAATATTTTTTGTTTTGGCAGCATGCTGTCCAAAACAAATTTTAAAAAAAATGAAATTTACTAAGAAAACCCTTTGGCGGCAAGCCTTCCAAAGAGGGTTAGTGAAAAATATGAAGCTTTACAAGAAAACCCTTTGGCGGAAAGCCTTCCAAAGAGGGTTAGTAAAAAATATGAAGCTTGCATGCACAAGATTAGTTAAAAAGAGCTAAAATCACAACACAAACTTCTTCTCTCAATAACGTCTCCAAATAAGGTGTGCTCCAATGAATGGCAACCTTCACCACAAAACTTAAAAACAAGGATTAGATAACCAAGCTCTGATACCATGTAAGAAATGATAATGTTGAGCAAGGAACAAGAAACAATCCAAGTAAGTTAAGTGTGAAACAATGTTACCATAAGATAAGCAACTCCAAGAGCATACACCAAGATGGTTCAACAATGGAGACAAGGATTTATAAGGGGAAAGCAAAGAAAACCCCTTGTGAGTTATTATGAATGAAGGCAAATGCCTAGAGAAGAGAGAGAGAGAGTGTTGGAGCAAAAGTAGCTCAATACAATAACATCAAGTGCTTAGAGTGGTGTTATAGTTGTGAAGAAAGAAGGAGGAGCATCTCTTATATAGAGATGAGGGAGGAGTTGCATTTGTAATTCCCATTTCTATGAATGCCACATTCATAATAGGTGTGTGCAAAGTGTCACAATCCTCTTAAGGAGGATAAACTAAATAAAGAAATAAACAAGAGTTGTCCTTACATGTGGAATAAAGGACAAACAATGACATGTCCTCCACATGTGTACAAGTGGACAAACTACATGTAGGGACCCTTGGAATATCCCAATTAAAATATATCCAAGGAAAGATTAACCTTTCTAACACCTCAAAAATAGAGTTTTTTCATAAATATATACTAGATTTATCAAAATGTTTAATGTGATTTATTGATTACTAAGTTATAAATTATTTTTTTAAATAGAAAGATCTAAATAGCTTTATTTCCAAAATAGGTCAAAACTCCCACAACCTCCTATCCTACATAAATTAAATAGAATTAGTAAGCTATGAAAATGATGATCCATTTCTATTTAGACAAGTCTTAGGAGTTGTGGATTTTTTTAATAAAAAACTTATGTGAAAAGAAATTATCTAGGCTTATTCTAAAGTTATAATTCTTGGAGTGAAGTTATTAGATTAGAATATCAAGAATTATTATTTTTAATTACTTGTATAATACTTAAACTCCAAACCATACAGTTCGTGAACTTTGATATTATAATTAAATAAAGATTTAATCAATTTTTATATATTCTCAATTACTTTTTTCTGTGCCTAAATTTTTTTTAGTATACATAAGGTGGTAGTGCATATGGGTTGCTCATAATGGCAAGAAGACTTTGATGAGATTGTTCAGTTTTGCAATTTTCTTAGAATGTTTAACATTTTGAAGAATGGTCACCTTATATTTGACTAATTTATGGGAAGAATATAGATAGGTGCTTACTTCATTTTCATTGTCATTGTAAATGGGAGCCCAATTTAAGCTTAGAAATGGGAGCCCACTTTTTGTTTCCTACTGACCCCCTACTATTGTTTTTCACTGTACCAGGTATTTTACTTTGTTTTCTATTATTTTATTTCATTGTTTTCAATTTTTTGCTTCATAATTTCATCAATTTTTTTTCTTTTCATGTTTAATAGTTTTTTATATGTTTCCATTGTTAATAGTTTATTATTTAGATTATTGTATATATGTTCATTTAAATAGTTTTGTATATGTTCATTTAAAATTTTTTTTTTGTAGATGTTCATTTAAAATTTAAAATTTTAGATTTTTCGATGGTATTTCATAAAAGTTATAGTGATAAATGATTAGATGGATGTAAATTAGATTGTTTAAACATTTAATTACATTGATGTTTTAGATTTATTTCAACTAAATAGTAATTAATTAAAAATTAGTTTGTAAACCATGGTAAATTTGTAAATGGTGATGTTAGGCACTAAATTCTAAACATAAATGTAAACCATAATGTTAACTACCCATATCCATACCCTAACACTAAACCTAACCAAGTTTAATGAACTCGTACCCTAAAATTTTATTTCTAAAACTTAACCATGTAACCCTAATCTTGTAGTTTAAGGTGATGTATGTACATGTTTGAATTGATTGTAAGTTTAACATTTTATGTAGACATGTATTAAATTTATAAAATTGTGTAAGTGTTGCAGTCTCTCAATTATTTGCATATGTTGATGTATGTAGGAGTTGATAACATTATATGAACAAATCAATAGAATTTAACTTAAATTTTAAATAATAAATAATCAATCTTTCTGTATTAAAATAAATTATAAATTTAATATATATCAAATAATAGATAATTTAAGTACAATTTACCATATAATATCAAATGATTTTGATCACAAATATTAAATTATAATGGTAAACAAGGTACAAAATCTTAATAATAATCGTGACATAGACCTAAACCCTATATTAAAAATTGTAACTTCAACCATAAAACTAACTATATTCCTGAGTCTAACATCAACCTAACCATAACCGTACAATAATTTAATCTAAACCCTAAACATAAAACTAAGTATGTAATGTGCACCCTTACCTTAAAACCATAATTTTAACTCTAAACCCTGGATTCATGTAACTCTAATCATAAGCCCAACTCTAATCCTAATATTAACTAAAACCATAATCCTAAACAATCATGTAACCAAATCCTTAACACAACCTTAGCCCTAATTATGACATAAACCTAGATTCTCTTAAATTCTATTTGTGATTTTCAATAAGTCATGTTTCCCTTCCAAATCAAATGTAAGATTTTAAATGATTGTATCTTTTTTTATAAAACTACACACTAACCCTAAACATAGTATTAACCTTGATGTAAAATGTCGCTTTCACCATAATTCTAAGTCTAACCATAGAACACGAATTAAAATTTTAACCATTATCTTAAAAATGAGAAACCTAACCCTAATCATTAATTTGAAACCCTAATACAAGTGTCCTAACCCATTTCTTAAATGATAAACTTAATCCTAAATGCTAAACCCTAATTCTAATTGTAACTTCAAATCTTAAAGCTAACACTTGAACCCTAAGCCTAACCATAACAGTAACCATGTAATGGAAAGTAATCTTAATCCTAACCATAATTAAAAATCCTAATCCTTAAATCTAGCATGTGATCCTAAAATGTAAACCCTAATTCTAATCCTAATTTTTAAACATTAATTCTAAGTGTTAAACTATAATCTTAAATTATCATCTATAAATCCTAAATCTAAAACTAAACGAAAATTATAAATCATAATGCCTAATATTAAATGATAAGCCTTGAAATAGTAGCCCTAATCCTAAATCTTATATTTTGTGCCCCAATCATAATGTTAATTACTCTACCCTAATTCTAAATGATAACCCTAAATCCTTTACCCAAACCGTGCAATCGAGTATTGAAATGTTAAATTCTAATTGAACATTTTAATATTGAACCTTAACCATAAATTCTAAGGTATAATCCTAAATATTTAAATATATCTATGCTAAATACTTATATTAAAAATCCTAGAAAATATGTACCATAATTCTACTCATATTTCTAATTTAATGATGTAAACCCATACCATTATCTTTACCCTAGCCCTAATTCTAAATTCCAAACCATGATAATACATGCTAGACCATAATTGCTCAATAATTGCCCTAAATGCCAAAATCTAAATTACTAAACACTAAATTATCCCAATCTTAACCATAATTACAATTTTCCTAATCCTTAAAGCTAGCACGTGATCCTAAAATGAAAACCCTAATTCTAATCCCAATTTTTAAACACCAATTCTAAGTGCATAACTATAATCTTAAATTAACATCCAGGAATCCTAAATCTAAACCTAAACCATAATTCTAAATTCTAATGCCAAATCTTAAATGATAAGCCTTGAAATAGTAGTCGCAATCCAATAAATCTTATATTTTGTACCCCAATCATAATGTTAATTACTCTACCCTAATTCCAAATGGATAACCCTAAATCCTAACCCAAACCACAACCCTATTTACATTAAACCCTAATTGAACCTTTTAATATTGAACCTTAATCATAAATGCTAAGCCATAATCCTAAATATTTAAATATAAATGCTAAACACTCATATTAAATCCTAGAAAATACATACCATAATTTTCTAACCATATATCTAATTTAATGATGTAAGCTCATACCATAATCTTTACCCTAGCCCTAATTCTAAATGCCATACCATGATTATAAATGTTAGACCCTAGTTGCTCAATAATTGCTCTAAATGCTAAAATCTAAATTACTAAACACTAAATTATCCCAATCTTAACCATAATTACAAATTTCCTAATCCTTAAAGCTAGCATGTGATCCTAAAATGTAAACCCTAATTCTAATCCTATTTTTTACACATTAATTCTAAGTGCTAAACTATAATCTTAAATTATAATCCAGAAATCCCAAATCTAAACCTAAACCATAATTCTAAATTCAAAGGCCTAATCTTAAATGATAAACCTTGAAATAGTAGTCGTAATCCTATAAATCTTATATTTTTTGCCCCAATCATAACGTTAATTACTCTACCCTAATTCTAAATGGATAAACCTAAATCCTAACCCAAACCACAATCTTATTTATATTAAATCCTAATTGAACATTTTAATATTGAACCTTAATCATAAATGCTAAGGCATAATCCTAAATATTTATATAAGCTATTTTTAGAATTCATAGTTAAGTTAATTTATTAATAGTTTGTTGGAGTATTATTTTATGATTAGGCTTAAATTTAGTATAATGTTCAATTAGCCTAAAGATTAAAGTTTACTTAAGTGTTAAGCTTTATTTATTTAATTGATATGGTTTCAAAGATGTACATTTATATAATTGATATTTTAGATTTATTTTATTAAATAGTAATTTTGTGAATTTTTATGTTGTTTACATATATGCAGATTATATTTGATGGACCCACCCCCACCCCCTCCTCCTCCCCCACCCCTGCCACCACCCCCTCCATCTCCACCTCCACCTCCACCCCTACTTACACAATCACCTAGCCCTCCTCCACCACCTACTACAAAGGATGTAAGGGAGAGCATGAGGTGCAACCTTCATGACCTCATGTGCGATATTCAAACCATTAGGTGTGAGGCCCATCCCCCACCTAATTCGCCTTGTAGATAGTATGAAAGGTGTTGTATACTCTATTGAGCATTTGGATAATGAAATCAATAGATTTAGATTATGGAGTAAAAATATGTGTGCCTTATATTTGATGGCATATCCTATAGAGAGGTCCATCAGCTCAAATTAAATAAATGATATTTAAAAAGATATTTTGCAGGCCCTAAGATGGGTCTTGAGATTAGCGAGAAGAAGCCTCACATTTCTATTAGATGATGCATGCATCCACATATTTCAGTGCACTTTTGGGAGTGGTGGTGGATGGTATTTTACCATCCACCACATGCAAATCATGAGGTGCCCAGCTACTTTCTTAAGAAACTACGGGCTGAGTTTAAATTGGGTTTGAAACCCAAATATTTTGATATTAGATCATTTCAAGGGCTTGGTGGAGGGATGCATCAAGATAGGCCTAGGGTGAAGCTGAGCAATAATATGAGGAATCACAGATGTCCTTAGCCTCTTGTACCTCTTCTTGCACTAGTTGTCCTAGTGGCTCACCATCATCAAGCAGTGTCATCTTCTCTTGCTTCACTAAGTGCCCTTTCAAGAAATTTAGTAGAGCAGTGGACACATGCGATTGATATTCATCCACTTGGACACATTTTTACCAATTGTGGAGGTATATGCAAAGGCCCCTAGAGTGATGTCGATGCAACACATGATGGCCATGATGCTGACGGCACTAATTTTGATGATGACGCATATGCTTCTCATGTGATGGTAGTGATGATATTGATGTGTCATCATTTGTTGACCTTCTGCATGGAGAGGGAGACAGTCAAGAGCAACAGGTAAAAATTTAATTAAAATTTTTTAAGTACATAATTATTTAATTTCTACATATATGCATAATTGTATTAACCATACTAATGTATGTTGATTTTATATTAATAGAGGATGGATGATGTTGTTCCTCCTAGGAGATAGTATATTCTTTTTTTGAGACCTATAGACATTGGCATCCCTCATATGGTATGCACTTTGAATTACACTATAAATAATGTACATTGGAACTCAAATTTAATAACATGTGCTCATATGTTCTTTTCATCTAATTTTTTAGGGATTGTTGTCTGTTACACAGTTCGATGTTTGTACAGGTCCTGATCAATCAACCATTGAGGCACAGCCTCAAATACCTACGATAGGAACTTTTGAAGAAAAATAATTTGTACTATATCTATGACACTACTACAATTTAGGTATGATATATATGTCTTTATTTCAAAAAATCATATATATATATGGGCATATGCACCGAGTTGTGGTGCCAAAAAGATGACAAGGTTTTTTTTTTCTAATTTTCAATAGCACGTACGCGCTATGGCTTGGGTCACCCAAGCCATAGTGCGTACATGCTATAGTGCATATGCACTATAGCACATATGCGCTATTTTGATATCCAAAAAGTTATATGATGGGCTGCAGACCCACGGCCCATCATTTTTTATTTTTTCTTTTTGGCTCTCCAACAGTGCATACACGGGTTTAATAGCGAAAATTCACCACCATTTGCCAAAATTCCTCCTCACCAACGAAATCCAAGACACCGAGCACACCAACAACGATGAGGTAAGTGATATAAACTTAACTTTGCATTGTTTAATATGTTTTCCATATTGTTTTATTGGTTTTTGATATTCTTTTGTAGGGTTTTTACAAATTTCATTTAGATTTGTTTATTTAGTTGGATTTCAATTGATTTTTTATCAGGAAATGTCCATAATCAACCGAAAAATCCACAAAACCCTTAAGAACCTCAAAATCAAAACCCTCCTCAAGAAGAACAACAAATTCCACAACCCGAACCAATTGCAAGACCTCCGCCAAGCACACAAGAAAATATAAGAAATGAAATACAGAGAGGCAAAACTGAATTAGAAAGACTCATTGCTCGGTTGAAAGAATCTAGACAAACCAATCCAATGAGGGCTCAATTGGCATCATCCCTCGAATCCATTAACACTCAGATAGCCTCAGTTAGTGGTCAGTTAGATTTTTGGCGGGCTAAGAGGGATGAACAAAAAAGATTTTATGCAAATAAATTTTCATATGAAGATGTTAAAAAAAAAGAAATATCAAAAGGTAGTATATGTGCATTATTTAGAAAACCCGATGAGCCAAATACTGTTAGAGAGGGTACTAAATGATTCCCCATCCATTGGTGTATACATGATTCTATTAGAAATAATTTTTCGGATAGATGGTGGATGGTTTTTGATGCCCCTCCTTGCAACAATCACGAGGTCCCCATGTATTTTTTGAAGAAATTATATTTTGAGTTTGTCCTTGGGGAGATCCCCAATTATTTTGATATGTTAGACTCCCAAGGTAGAGGTGGGGGGTCATCATTTGAGAGGCCAGGAGCATGTCGTGACCCTAATGTAGTTAGGGCACTTGTGGTCCATCCACAGCACGAGCATGTGATTATTCCTTCAGTTGTGAAGGAACATGTAGAGGCCAGCACTCTAGGGACCATTAATGCTTTGACGCAGACCCTCATCCATTCCACGAGCCCATTAGTTGAGGGGGAGCCTTCTATGCATCGTGGTCATATGTGCACTTCATGCGGATCCCTATGCACATTTGGCACTCATGTCGGAGATGCTGTGGATGATGGGCTTGTCACCGATGAGTTCTTGAACGAGACATTTGGCATTGACACACAGGTAAATTACTAATTTGATCACATTTCATATGTATAGTGAATGATTAATTAATTAGCATTTATTGACATTGTTCAAAATTTAGGGTCAAAGTGTTGCTGGGCCTAGTAGTGATCTTCTAGGCCCATTTTTTGTCCCTTCGACGAGTCTTGAGGTATGTATCAATTTAATCATTTTAATTAATACATATATTTATTACGTAATCATATTAAGGATTGACAAAAAAAATTATGCATGTGCATCAGTTCTCCACAAGACCCTCAACCTTTACCACAGACATAGAGCAGAGACATCATACGAGCTTCACACAGGTACAGTTGTTTCATGTTAATTTAATTCATTTGATTATATTTATTCCTTGTTTCATGTTAGATATAACGTGTATTGTATGACATGCATCTCATGATGTCGGACACATCTCCTCATCTAAGACAGTCTGTTGATAGTGGAGTGGCCGTAGCTGTGGCTAGCTCACAGCCACTGACGAAGGTATGAAAGAATTTTCTTCATTTTAGTTGTTGTTTATAATAGTTAATCTCAAAATTTATAATTTTATTTATAAGTGATTATATTTATTGAATTTTTGTAGGGTCTTGTCATGCCTGATCGTCCAAGAGCATTTGAGGTGGACTTACAGAGTGACTATTTGTTGGCGATAAGAAAATAATTGATTTTGTGTGTACATATATTTGATTTCAACGTATAATAAATATTGATTCATATCTACTTTCTTTGTATTAGTTGGACCTGGAGAAGAGCCTCAATAAGAGGTCAAGTGAGCGTATTAGGAGGGCCCTGTCATCTCCACTGTCTCCCTCCACATGACGACAGAGGACGTCGAGAGACTTGTTTCCTTCCCCTCATGGAAAGGAAAAGATGTAGTTGAGATATTCGATACATATATATAGAGACTTGTTTCGTTCCCCATGTATATATATAGGCATCAAAGAGACATATTTGACATACATTTGATGTACATATGACATTCTATATTTGATGTATGACATTTATTTGATGTATGACATTATTGGTTAATATATGATATGTTTGTTCCTATACGACATTATTGGTTATCATAATATATTATGTGTTTGTTAATGTATATTACATTATTGGTTATCATTTTATATTATATGTTTGTTCATGTATGACGTTAAATTAGATATGTTCGTGTATGACATTAAATTAGATATGTGCATGTATGAAATTAAATTCAATTGCTAGAGAGTTGCCATTATGTCTACCAACTAGTAGATGTTATTTTTTGCTTTATTAGTATTTCTCAAAAATTGCAAAGAAGTTGTTTCTGGTGAATAGTTGTAAACAATTTTGATCATCGACTTCATGTACTCATGGCTTTGGCTGTGAACACTTGTAACTTTGGCTATAAGCATCCATGGCTTTGGCTATGTGCACTAGTGGCTTTGGCTATGAGCATATATGGCTTTGGTTTTAGGCACAATATAGCCTTGGCTATAGGTTATCTTTCTTGCTACATGTCAAAGTTACCTTCAATAATATCATTAGTCTAAGTTCATTACAATTAAAATACTATGACATAATACCTTGGAAATAATAATCTTTAACCCATTACTTTATTTGTTAAAACATCATGTAGTATCTACTATATTGCTTCTACTCAAATATGTTTTCAAAAATACTTAGTATGGCAAAGAAATGTCTATAGAAAGCTTGTCAAATAGGATATTGAAGAACTAAATGTGGACAATCATTAGTACCCATCAATAAGAACATGGACATCTTTCTCAAGCAAGCCATATAACATTAGCTTAATTTATAAATTTCCTTTGCAAATAACTAGAAGATACTATGAATCTTAATACAAAGTTAATCACGAACTCATTATTCCATCCAAGAAGCATATATCACCCTAAGCCAATTAACCGACAGGATAAAAATTAATTCAATTTCGACAAAATTTTGAGTATAACAAGCATCTTAGGGATTATTACAAGAATTAACACGATGTTCACAAGAGCATTACAAGTTCTCATAATGCTATTTCACATATTGTAATCATATTCAATTTTGAATGGCCATTTGTGTTACAAGCATAAATTTTCTTTAAGGTCTTTTAATTCTAGAAATGAATTTTATTCTGAAGCTTTTCTATGAAAACCCACTCAATGCATATATTGTTGTTCCACATTATGCTGATTTGACTTTCATTAGTTGATTTGGGTCTAGACATGATGTTATTCACTACCTTTTTTATATATTATTTTTTTGTAGTGAGGTTCTAGCCTGAATGAATGTATTAATCATCAAAGTTGTGAACCTTGGTCGAGATCCTTACAAATATATTTTCAAATTGGACCTGAAATAGTTTTCTCAGTCACCCCCTGTACACAGATACTGAAATTGTAGTTAATTACAAAATTAATACTGAATTAACACAAGTTTAATTGAGAAGTATTATTTACCTCAATAGGCTAGATTATTATTGACTGGGAAGCTTTATCTTAGAGAATTTGATTTCCTAAATCTTTAGCGCAATGGCACTCTTATGGAATGTGGAATTAGGTATGCTAGCTAAGGAACGTTCTTTAAAAGCTAGAGGAAACTCAAGACTCACATGTTTCCAATCAATATAAATGTTTAAATCGCTTCTCTAATTTTTTCTATTTATGATCTTCTTAACACTTAACTTTCTAAATGCATTGATGGGGAAATAAAGATCTTCTAGGAACTAAAGGCTAATCTTGTTTAATACTTACAATTCTTTGTTTTTATCTAATAATTTTAAAAAGATTGTACAAGTGTTTTCAAAGAGAAACACTTGTCACTAACATCATAAGAAGGAATATCCAAGGAGAATTACCACTGATCCCCCACCACCAAATTCAAGAGAAAACAAAAATCCACTACTAAAGAGATAGTAACAATGATCATCCCTAGTCTCTCCCTTATCACAAAATGATTACCATCAAAATTTGCATTTCCAATTGTGTCATGTGCGTTGAAGTGATAGTAACATTTTCACTCTCTTACCTAATGTCTCCCATTTCTGAAACTCTTGGGGAAGGGCAAGGCCATCTTCTCAATACTTCAAAACACAACGAGTTCCATTTCTTCCCATATTGATAATCATTGACTTAAAGTATAGTCAAAGTATTGACAGCCCATAGGAACTCAACCTTTGAACATTCCATCTATAAATGACCTCATAAAGAAAGTTCAATAAAACCACATGAAATAGTGAAACAAAATTTGCATACTTGTGAAGATGATCAGACTGCAGGTGATCAATATGTCTCAAATCTATATTCAGTTCTTTTACTATGCATATAAATGGTTTGTTATACAAAAGACTTATATCCACTAGATAAATAATCATTTTCTTACTATGCTATCCTTATGCTTGGCTGATCTTTGGTCTCTGTAGCACGGTCTTGTAGGAACTAGAATCTCATCCATATCTCACACAAGCTCCGACATATGCCCCGTCAAAGATTGCAGCCCTGTGGCATTCAGTGACCCTTAGGGACATTCTGGTTGAGCGTGCCTGAGAATGTTCGAGCACTAAAGGGGACAAGATGAGGTTGGGGATAGGGTTTACCTTGCCACCCAGAGCTAATGGAGTAGGCAGTTTGATCCCACGACGAAAGATGAGAGAGATTTGGCAGTTGGCAACTTTGTAATGGCCAACACTGCAAGTTTCAACATCACCCGAGATGGCGTTGTAGAATGAAAATGAAATGCAATCTCCAAAAAGTGAGAGAGGTTATTGTAGGTCTATGCAACATGGTCCTGTAGGAATTGGAATGTCATCCATATCTGCACGAGCTCCAAGATATGCCCCATCAAAGATTGCAGCCCTGTGGGATTTAGTGACCCTTAGGGACATTCTGGTTCAGCGTGCCTGAGAACGTTCGAGCATTGAAGGGGACAAGATGAGGTTGGGGATAGGGTTTACCCAGCCACCCTGAGCTAATGGAGCAAACATTTTGATCCCACGACGAAAGATGAGAGAGATTTGGCAGTTGGCAGCTTTCTACTGGCCAACACTGCAAGTGTTAGCATCACCCGCGATGGCATTGTAGAATGAAAATGGAACGCGATCTCCAAAAAGTGAGAGAGGTTATTGTAGGTCTCTATAACATGGTCTTTTAGGAACTAGAATCTCATCCATATCTCACATGAGCTCCGAGATATACCCTATCAAAGATTGCACCCCTGTGCCATTTAGTGACCCTTAGGGACATTCCGGTTGAGCGTGCCTAGGAACATTCAATCACTGAAGGGGACAAGACAAGGTTGGGTAAAGGGTTTACTTAGCCACCCAGAGCTAATGGAGTAGACAGTTTGATCCCATGACGAAAGATGAGAGAGATTTGGCAGTTGGCAACTTTGTACTGGCCAACACTGCAAGTTTCAACATCACCTGAGATGGCATTGTAGAATGAAAATGGAATCCGATCTCAAAAAAGTGAGAAAGGTTATTGTAGGTCTCTACAACATGGTCGTGTAGGAACTACAATCTCATCCATATCTTGCACGAGCTCTGAGATATGCAACGTCAAAGATTGCAGCCCTTTTGCATTTAGTGACCCTTAGGGACATTTCGGTTGAGCATGCCTGAGAACATTTGAGCACTGAAGGGGACAAGACGAGGTTGGGGATAGGGTTTACCCAGCCACCCGGCGCTAATGGAGCAGACAGTTTGATCCCACGATGAAAGATGAGAGAGATTTGGCAATTGGCAACTTTGTACTGGCCAACACTGCAAGTTTCAACATCACCTGAGATGGTGTTGTAAACTGAAAATGGAATGCGATCTCTAAAAAGTGAGAGAGGTTATTATAGGTCTCTACAACATGGTCCTATAAGAACTAGAATCTCATCCATATCTCGCATGAGCTCTGAGATCTGCCCCGTCAAAGATTGCAGCCCAATGGGATTTAGTTACCCTTAGGGACATTCCAGTTCAGCGTGCCTGAGAACGTTCGAGCACTGAAGGGGACAAGATGAGGTTGGGGATAGGATTTACTCAGCCACTCAAAGCAGACAATTTGATCCCATGAAGAAAGATGAGAGAGATTTGGCAGTTGGCAACTTTGTATTGGCCAACACTACAAGTTTTAGCATCACCGTAGATGGCGTTGTAGAATGAAAATGGAATGCGATCTCCTAAAAGTGAGAGAGGTTATTGTAGGTCTCTGTAACACGGTCCTGTAGGAATTTGAATCTCATCCATATCTCATATGAGCTCTGAGATATGCCCCGTAAAAGATTGGAGCCCTATGGAATTTAGTGACCCTTAGGGACATTCCAGTTCAGCGTGCCTGAGAATGTTTGAGCACTGAAGGGGTCAAGATGAGGTTGGGGATAGGGTTTACCTAGCCACCCAGAGCTAATGGAGTAGACAGTTTGATCACATGATGAAAGATGAGAGAGTTTTGGCAGATGGCAACTTTGTACTGGCCAACACTGCAAGTTTCAGCATCACCCGAGATGGTATTCTAGAATGAAAATGAAATGCGATCTCCCAAAAGTGAGAGAGGTTATTGTAGGTCTCTACAACATGGTCCTGTAGGAACTAGAATCTCATCCATATCTTGCATGAGCACCAAGATATGCAATGTCAAAGATTGCAGCCCTTTTGCATTTAGTGACCCTTAGGGACATTTCGGTTGAGCATGCTTGAGAACGTTTGAGAACTGAAGGGGACAAGACGAGGTTGGGGATAGGTTTTACCCAGCCACCTAGAGCTAATGGAGTAGACATTTTGATCCCACGACAAAAGATGAGAGAGATTTGGCAGTTGGCAACTTTGTACTGGCCAACACTGCAAGTTTCAACATCACCCAAGATGGCATTGTAGAATGAAAATGGAATGCGATCTCCAAAAAGTGAGAGAGGTTATTGTAGGTCTTGGAAAAAAAGTCTTGTACGAACTAGAATCTCATCCATATCTCACACGAGCTCCGAGATATGCCCCATCAAAGATTGCAGCCCTGTGGCATTTAGTGACCATTAGGGACATTCCGGTTGAGCATGCTTGAGAACATTCGAGCACTGAAGGGGACAAGATGAGGTTAGGGATAGGGTTTACCCAGCCACCCGCAGCTAATAGAGCAGACAGCTTGATCCTAGGATGAAAGATGAGAGAGATTTGGTAGTTGGCAACTTTGTACTAGCCAACACTGCAAGTTTCAACATCACCTGAGATGGCATTGTAGAATGAAAACGGAATGAGATCTCCAAAAAGTGAGAGAGGCTATTGTAGGTCTCTGTAACATGATCCTATAGGAAATTGAATCTCATCCATATCTCGCACGAGCTTTGAGATATACGCCGTCAAAGATTGCATCCCTGTGGCATTTAGTGACCCTTAGGGACATTTCGGTTGAGTCTGCCTAAGAATGTTCGAGCACTGAAGGGGCCAAGACAAGGTTGGGGATAGGGTTTACCCAGCCACCCAGAGCTAATGGAGTAGACAGTTTGATCCCACGACGAAAGATGAGAGAGATTTGGCAATTGGCAACTTTGTACTAGCCAACACTGCAAGTTTCAACATCTCCTGAGATGGCGTTGTAGAATGAAAATGGAATGTGATCTCCAAAAAGTGAGAGAGGTTATTGTAGGTCTCTGCAACACGGTCTTTTAGGAATTTGAATCTCATCCATATCTTGTACAAGCTCCGAGATATGCCCCGTAAAAGATTGGAGCCCTGTGGGATTTAGTGACCCTTAGGGACATTCAAGTTCAGCATGCCTGAGAATGTTTGAGCACTGAAGGGGTCAAGATGAGGTTGGGGATAGGGTTTACCTGGCCACCTAGAACTAATGGAGTAGACAGTTTGATCACACGACGAAAGATGAGAGAGATTTGGCAGTTGGCAACTTTGTACTGGCCAACACTGCAAGTTTCAAGATCATGTGAGATGGCATTGTAGAATGAAAATGAAATGTGATCTCCAAAAAGTGAGAGAGGTTATTGTAGGTATCTGTAACACAGTCCTGTAGGAACTAGAATCTCATCCATATCTTGCACGAGCTCTGAGATATGCCTTATCAAAGATTGCAGCCTTGTGGATTTAGTGACTGTTAGGGACATTCCGGTTGAGCGTGCTTGAGAACATTTGAGCACTGAAGGGGACAAGATGAGGTTGGGCATAAGGTTTACCTAGCCACTCGGAGCTAATGGAGCAGATAGTTTGATCCCATGACGAAAGATGGAGCGATTTGGCAATTGGCAACTTTGTACTGGCTAACACTGCAAGTTTCAACATCACCCGAGATGGCATTGTAGAATGAAAATGGAATGGAATCTCCAAAAAGAGACAGAGGTTATTGTAGGTCTCTGTAACATGGTCCTTTAGGAACTAGAATCTCATCCATATCTTGCACGAGCTCTGAGATATGCCCTGTAAAAGATTGCAGCACTATGGGATTTAGTGGCCCTTAGGGACATTCCGGTTCAGCGTGCCTGAGAACATTCGAGCACTGAAGGGGACAAGAAAAGGTTGGGTATAGAGTTTCCCCAGCCACCCAAAGCTAATGGAGTAGACAGTTTGATCCCATGATGAAAGATGAGAGAGATTTGGCAGTTGGCAACTTTGTACTAGTCAACACTGCAAGTTTGATCATCACCCGAGATGGCATTGTAGAATGAAAATGAAATGCGATCTCCAAAAAGTGAGAGAGTTTATTGTAGGTCTCTACAACACGGTCCTGTAGGAACTAGAATCTCATCCATAACTTGTACGAGCTCTGAGATATGCCCCATCAAAGATTGCAGCCCTGTGGGATTTAGTGACCCTTAGGGACATTCCGGTTCAGCGTGCCTGAGAACGTTCAAGCACTGAAGGGGATAAGACAAGGTTGGGGATAGGGTTTACCTAGCCACCTGGAGCTAATGGAGTAGACAGTTTGATCCCATGACAAAAGATGAGAGAGATTTGGCAGTTGGCAACTTTGTACTGGCCAACACTACAAGTTTCAGCATCACCTGAGATGGCATTGTAGAATGAAAATGGAATGCGATCTCAAAAAAGTGAGAGAGGTTATTGTAGGTCTCTGTAACACGGTCATGTAGGAACTAGAATCTTATTCATATCTCACATGAGCTTTGAGATATGCCCCATCAAAGATTGCATCCCTATGGCATTTAGTGACCCTTACGGACATTTCGATTGAGCATGCCTGAGAATTTTCAAGCACTGAAGGGGACAAGAAGAGTTTGGGGATAGGGTTTACTCGGCCACCTAGAGCTAATGGAGAAGACAGTTTGATCCCATGATGAAAGATAAGAGAGATTTGGCTGTTGGCAACTTTGTACTGGCCAACATTGCAAGTTTCAACATCACCCGAGATGGCATTGTAGAATGAAAATGGAATGCGATCTCCAAAAAGTGAGAGACATTATTGTAGGTCTCTACAACATCATCCTGTAGGAACTAGAATCTTATCCATATCTCGCACGAGCTCTGAGATATACCCCGTCAAAGATTGCAACCCTATGGCATTTACTGACTGTTAGGGACATTTCGGTTGAGCGTGCTTGACAAAGTTTGAGCACTGAAGGGGACAACACGAGGTTGGGGATAGGGTTTACTTGGCTGCCTGGAGATAATGGAGTAGGCAGTTTGATCCCATGATGAAAGATCAGAGAGATTTGGCAGTTGGCAACTTTGTACTGGCCAACACTGCAAGTTTCAGCATCACGTGAGATGGCATTGTCGAATGAAAATGAAATGCGATCTCCAAAAAGTGAGAGAGGTTATTGTAGGTATCTATAACACGGTCCTGTAGGAACTAGAATCTCATCCATATCTCGCACGAGCTCTGAGATACGCCCCATCAAATATTATAGCCTTGTGGCATTTAGTGACCCTTAGGGACATTTCGGTTGAGCATGCCTGAGAATGTTCGAGCACTGAAGGGGACATGACGAGGTTGGGGATAGGGTTTATCGGGCCACTTGAAGCTAATGGAGTAGACAGTTTGATCCCACGATGATAGAAGAGAGAGATTTGGTAGTTCGCAACTTTGTATTGGCCAACACTGCAAGTTTCAACATCACCCGATATGGCATTGTAGAATGAAAACGGAATGTGATATCCAAAAAGTGAGAGAGGTTATTTTAGGTCTCTGCAACACGGTCCTATAGGAACTAGAATCTCATCCATATCTCACACGAGCTCCGAGATATGCCCCGTCAAAGATTACAACCCTTTGGCATTTAGTGACCCTTAGGGACATTTCGGTTGAGCGTGCTTGAGAACGTTCGAGCATTGAAGGGGACAAGACAAGGTTGGGGATAGGGTTTACTGGGCCACTTAGAGCTAATGGAGTAGACAGTTTGATCCCACGATGAAAGATGAGAGAGATTTGGCAGTTGGCAACTTTGTACTGGCCAACACTGCAAGTTTTAGCATCACCTGAGATGGCATTGTAGAATGAAAATGGAATGCGATCTCCAAAAAGTGAGAGAGGTTATTGTAGGTCTCTATAACATGGTCCTGTAAGAACTAGAATCTCATCCATATCTCGCACGAGCTCCTAGATATGCCCCATCAAAGATTGCAGCCCTGTGGCATTTAGTGACCCTTAGGGACATTCCAGTTCAACATGCCTGAAAACGTTTGAGGACTGAAGGGGACAAGAAAAGGTTTGGGATAGGGTTTACCCGGCCACTCGGAGCTAATGGAGCAAACATTTTTATCCCACAATGAAAGATGAGAGAGATTTGGCAGTTGGCAACTTTGTACTGGCCAACACTGCAAGTTTTAGCATCACCTGAGATGGCGTTGTAGAATGAAAATGGAATGTGATCTCCAAAAAGTGAGAGAGGTTATTGTAGGTCTCTATAACATGATCTTGTAGGAACTAGAATCTCATCCATATCTTGCACGAGCTCTGAGATATGCCCCGTCAAAGATTGGAGCCCTGTGGCATTTAGTGACCCTTAGAAACATTTCGGTTGAGTATGCCTAAGAATGTTTGAGCATTGAAGGGGACAAGATGAGGTTGGGGATAGGGTTTACCCGGCCACCTAGAGCTAATGGAGTAGACAGCTTGATCCCATGATGAAAGATGAGACAGATTAGGCAGTTGGCAACTTTGTACTGGCCAACACTGCAAGTTTCAACATCACTCGAGATGGCGTTGTAGAATGAAAATGGAATGCGATCTCCAAAAAGAGAGAGAGGTTATTGTATGTCTTTGCAACATGGTCTTTTAGGAACTAGAATCTCATCCATATCTTGCACGAGATCTGAGATATGCCCCGTCAAATATTGTAGCCATGTGGCATTTAATGACCCTTAGGGACATTCCGGTTGAGCGTGATTGAGAAAGTTTGAGCACTGAGGGGGACAAGATGAGGTTGGGGATAGGGATTACCCAGCCACCTGAACCTAATGGAGCAGACAGTTTGATCCCATGATGAAAGATGAGAGAGATTTGGCAGTTGGCAACTTTGTACTAGCCAAAACTACAAGTTTTAGCATCACCTGAGATGGCGTTGTAGAATGAAAATAGAATGCGATCTCCAAAAAAAAGAGAGAGGTTATTGTAGGTCTCTATAACACGGTCTTGTAGGAACTAGAATCTCATCCATATCTTGCACAAGCTCTGAGATATGCCCCGTCAAATATTGCATCCCTGTGGCATTTAGTGACCCTTAGGGACATTCCGGTTCAGCGTGCCTGAAAATGTTTGAGCACTAAAGTGGACAAGAAGAGGTTGGGGGTAGGGTTTACCCAGCCACACAGAGCTAATGGAGTAGACATTTTGATCCCACGACAAAAGATGAGAGAGATTTGGCAGTTGGCAACTTTGTACTCGCCAACATTGCAAGTTTCAACATCACCTGAGATGGCGTTGTAGAATAAAAACAGAATGCGAGCTCCAAAAAGTAAGAGAGGTTATTGTAGGTCTCTGCAACACAGTCGTATAGGAACTAGAACCTCATCCATATCTAGCACGAGCTCCAAGATATATTCCACCAAACATATTTGAATTCACAGTGTTTAATGAGAATATAGTTGAGGCTTGCTTTACTTTTCTATGTTAAGTTTGGCTTTCAATTTTGGTTTTCCTACTTATCTATGTGAAAGTTCCACTTTCATAAGTAACATGGATGCAATAATACTAAATTAAGTATAGGTCCATGGTTCTAGAAGCTTCACATAGCTTCTCTTCAACTATGGATCTTGTAAGCATTGTACCATGACTATTGGTGTTGTGAGAATATACAAAGCATATATATTGTTTGACCAAATGTCTTCAATGAACATGAACTATATGGAAGAAGAGAAGGCATGTTGCAAAGTCTTTGAAAATTTTCTTCAAGAAATGTAAGGAGCGATGGATGATTCATCCAAATTATTTGGTAAAACAAGAGGAGGAATGAATCAACCTTGATGATAGAAGTAAATGCTAAATAATATTTATTTAATCACATTGTTTGAAAAAACTTTAATGACCTTTAAATACAATTGAAAGAAATGGAATTGATCTCCCTTACTCATGTAGATGAATAAAATTGGAATTTAAAAAGGAGAGGGACATCCACCATAAAACCATGCAATCATGCACTTCTTGATGGGAGTATCATAAGTTCATTATTAGATGGATATACCAAATGTGGAAGAATTAAAAGGAAAATATGTTGATTGATTGAATACAAGCATCAAACCAATGTGATAACAAAAAATCAAAGTTGATTCCATAAGGTCTAACAATATCATAAGGTCTCTTTCTCTTAAAGAACCGGATCTACTAGTTCCTTTGGTCTAGAAGCCTTCCATTGAGATTGCGGTTTTGAAAGGTTCAAGGGTTGAGGAAATTTTTATAGAATATCTTGAAGAAGGAGAGGTCATGTATAATGGTTTTGAGGAAGGCTAGAGTTCCATCCAGATGGTGTTGCAAAATGGTCAAGCGGAGGAGGAGGTAGAAGAATAAATAGAATAAATGCATGAGAAGGAGGGTCATGGGGGCAATGGATTAAAACCCACAACCAAGCTTTTATACCATTATACAAATTACAAATTATAAGACTATGCCTTTCATGATAGTCGCATTTTCATATTGGCAAATGAAGAATGACTTTTGGAACAAACATAATAAATACTTCCAAATAAAAATGAAGCCAATGTATTGTATTATAAGCTTGAATGGTAAAGACCAAGCCCAAACATTTATTAAGGTGTAGAATTTATAATTGTCATGTTCATGTGAAGAAGTCATCGTTCATATTCTCATTGTTGTGTAATTTGATGATAAGAAGAATACAATGATATAGAGGTTGATAGTGACTTAAAACTTTACAAAATGCAATCAATGAGAATTTTACATTAAGGGGGGAGTAATAATAAATGTTTCATTCTCATTGTTTGAAACACTCTTATATAAAGAGGGAGTAGACAGATGATATGGTTTAGTCTTCTTCTGAGAATCTTAGTCATATTGGTTCAGAAGGACTCATGATACAACTACTATACTTAGCATGACCAATTGATGCTAAAAACCTTAGTATTAATGCTACAAACCTTAATATTGACATAATTTAACCTCTGCAATTCCAGGCATAAGATGATTATCATACAATGATACTTGAACAAAGAACAATAATAAATATTGAGGATGTGAATTGATAATACCATTTCGCAGATGATTTTGGCATCTCACCCTTTATCACTTGCACATCAACTTTATTAGCCCTCTTCTTTGGTGACCTACAAATGAATAATTAGCACAGTAACAAATCTAAGATAAGATTAAAAAAAAGGGTCCTATTAAAGAATCTAATATAAATTCAAATAATGTATCTATATTCTAAAAAAATCAAAACTAAATCTCATCACTTACACATCATAACAATACGGTCCACCTTAGTCATGTGATAGTCTTGGGGAAGAGGTTGTAACATTGTATTTGGATCCAATTGATCACTTTTTCTCTCTCTCCCAATTCAATCTAATGAGCCAACTGGATCTGTTCAACATTTTAATGTCTCAAGTATTGCCTCATGGTCTGACTCGCAAACTTTCCAAAGAATCTTATTACGTGGTTTTTCACCATATTTTATCAAGTGGAAATTTGATGCAACAACAAGGTTTGAATAATGAAGAATCTTCCTCTCTGTTTTCCAATCCTCGAATAACCACAAGTTAGGATTCTTCATAGGATATCGTCTAAGCCATGTGCCTGTTACAACCACCGCACCAACATGGTACTCTAAACCTTCACCATCTATAACCGAGTGATCCAATTTTTGTTTGGATTCAACACAATGACACAAATAATAATTTGTCCCTTCTTCATTGTCTTCAGGTGCAATAACAACAAAAACATGGCGTGCAGTGACAAATGTACAAAATGTGGTCATTAATCTCAAAAAATACTTGGGTAAAAGTTATAAAGTTACATATTGAATCTACAAAGATATATATATATATATATATATATATATATTATATATATATATATATATATATATATATAATATATATATATATATATATATATATATATTACCAGGTTGCACTAAATTTGACAAGCGATCAAAGTTGATAGATGAATCCATCATCTACCATTTCCAATGCTTGTGGGGGGACGATAGGTGTCAATTGGGTCCAAAACCCATACATCCCATTTGTCCACCCATTCAGTTGACTCACAATCATTCCAATTTTCCTCTGCACATAATGGACAATAGCATGCCATTTTTCATGTGTGGATACTCCATGAACCTGCATCAGAGCTTCTAAAAGAGTGTAACTCACTAGACCCTGTTAGTGTGCAACAATCTTGATATGGTGCAATGTTATTATTATCTATCAACCAAAAAAATCTATGAACTGTAGACTCACCTTCCTTACCTGGACCCATTGTAGTGTCTACACCATTGGACGATGGATTTTGCATCTATCAATATTGCTCCATCTTTGTACTTTAGTTCTTCATGAGCCAAGGCTCTTTTAATGCATGTGCCTGCACCATCGTGTTCTCCCTTACCATGACTAGCCTCTGTGAAATTCCACATATATTGAATTCTACACAACCTATGCATCTTGCTCAACCAATAGAACATCCGTGCATTCTTGAATTGAGATGCACAATTGGTCTAACCAAATAATTGTGTTGACGATATGATATGCCCCTATTAGCCAAATCTCCATAAAATAGTTGAAAACAACAATGTACAAACTCCGTAGAATGTGATCGATCATCGCTGATGTATAAAATGGTACTCTCTCAAAATATTCCTATCATCCTCTGTACTTGTAGGTGAATGCATGAATGTTATGTGAACAAATATAGAAACTTGTTGAGATGTATAATACTTTGCTTGCACCTCATTTTGTGGTTGTAGTGTGTAGTTCTCTGCAAAATCTACAACCAAAACAATGGTATCCAATGGAAACCTATCCTTGCACAACTTGAATTGCAAATCCAACCATTGAGCTCTATGGGTATGTCTTGCATACTCGTACATAATACTTTCTCACGAAAAATCTTCATGAACTCATACACTGAAATCTTTCAATAACTAGATCACATCTTTTACAATGTTTCCCATCTTTTAGAGCATATGTCATTGTGTTGAATTTTCTGTAATCTACTATTTCATTTCCAATTGCATGTGTCCTATCCATATGTTGACAAGTTGATAAAAGTTGCAAAGAACCAAAAAAATAAGCACGTACCATCCAAGCATGATGTCTTGTAAAATTGTTGGCCGTCCCCTATTTCAAATAAAATGTTGGATATGAATTCCCTTGAAGATCTTGGTGGTCTTTTATGTCACAATCCTGCAAAAAAAATTGAGTCTAAAACTATGCATATGTCCCTAAAAACATCAAAATGGTTAGAAAATTCAATATGTATCCTACAACAAGAAGTTGTGCATGTGTGATTTATTTTCACATAAAAAGGTTTACCCATCTCAAAAAATCTTTGACTTATTCGAATTTGATGATACATACCAATAAATTTTGCAAAATTTGTGTCTGAGTTGAGTCCAAACAATGTTTCGCATGTGGCTCATGATTTCCACTACCAATCCTCCTTCTTACAACATCTCTTTGATTAGGAGAAAAACGTGTGTTATTTTCCAAAAATATTCGATCAATGATTTCAGGGCTTCACTAATTCTTTATCATTTCGCGGTAGTCTACTGCTAAATATCCATAACTCATTTTTTGTTGGATCTTCTAATCTCTCATTGCCTTAGCATGGCTCTCCTTAAGGTAACCTCTACCAATTTTTAATGTTTTGCTTGTCTTTCTCATGAGTCGAGCTTTCTTCATTTGGCTACTTACTATTGTCGATGTGAGTACTCGTCTTGTGATATTACTATCTTTGGTGTGTTATTTAGAACCCACTTTGTCATAAGCACTGATTAGATTCTTTACAATATTTCTTTCATTTGAATCATCCATCATTCTTAGCCCAAGAATCTTCATGATAGGCCTAAATTTCAAATTCCTCATCATCTCAACAAATAATTGGCATTGGACTTGTAATATTTAATTCTTCAAAAAATAATCTCCACATATGATTAACTTTTCTTTGACAAGTACGCTTGCTAATCTTGTCAGGCATTGATTTCAAAATTTTAGTATCAATAGCAATCAAATATTTTGGTTTTCTAAAACGAATTCTAGAAGGTGTTCTAATCTCTTCAATTCTCTCAACATTTTGAACATCAATATAAGGTTGAGTGTATTGCCATACCTTGAACTGAAGATGATGTGCCTTGGCAATAAGATGTAAAAGATGGAATATCACCTACTTGATGTGTTGATGTTGTGCTTTCAACATGACATGATGGAGTGTGTATATCGTCTGATCTATAACTCATTGTCTCTTCAACATGAGAGGATGATATGACTTTAACATTGGAAGATGGTTGTAGTGGATGATATGACTCCAACATTCGAAGATGGTGTAGCGGACGATATGACTCCAACATTGGGGGATGGTGTAGCTTCACAATTCAATTGTCTTCTTGAGCGTAACAATCTCATTCGTTCTCTTTGTCTTTCTAATTCTTCCTCCTTGTTTCTTTGTACTAGTGGTTCTTGATCCTCTTCGAAAGTTAATTCTTCATCATTGCTTTGCAATTTTTCTTTGTTCATGTAGTAATTTCATTTTATCTCTTTTAATTGTCAAATCTCTCTCCCTATCTGCATTTGTTTGAATCTTTAGTTTCTTCCTTGGCATGATGATGATTTCTACATGTCAAATTATTCAAACATCCGAATTACTTAAAATGTGTAAATTACAAATTATTCAATTACATATAAAAATTATAATTATTTGAATGAATACACAATATATATCAAATGACTTGTCAAATTTCTAACCATTTCGAAATAACATTTCATTCAAACATACAATTTTTAATGAATTCACTATACATTACATAATATATCAAATTATAATCAAATTTGTATCTATATATGGACAAACAATATTTAAAATGGATTGCACTAACCTTTTCTATTAAAAGAATATTAAAAAATTCTTCAAATCACGTATCCAATGATTGAATTCTGGTGTTTGCTAGCTTCCAAAAGTGTTGAAATAGTGTTTGCTAGATGTTGAAACCCATGTTTTCTGTCGGAATAATAGAGAGCATAACAGACCAAAAGTTAAAAATGGATGAAATGGACCCCAAGGTTGGTTTTTGACCATTTTTTGGTATTTGAGATAGTGCGTATGCACTATAGCATGTACGCACTATAAAGTGCGTATGCACTATAGTGCGTACACACTATCTCAAAACACATCACTCCCCATCCTCCTCCCTACTCTCTCTCCCATCCCCTCCCTCTCTCTCTTCCTACTCTCTCCCATCCTTTACTCTCTCTCACCCTCCCTCTCCCACCACCTACTCTCTCTACCTCTTCACCCCCTCTCCTCTCTTATCCCGAACTCTTTAGATCTCTCACACACACTCTTATCCCCCCTATCTCTCTCCCTCTCCCTCTCCCTACCACCTAATTTCTCTACTCCATCCCCTATACTCTCTCTC